>JBAJNP010000067.1:0-160506 GCA_036877545.1 Yasuhikotakia modesta | reverse complement strand
ATATATCAATATTCAAAGCCAACCAAGCAATCATATTTTCTTCTTAAGTTCCTAACTTAAAGTTCCTTACCAACATCACACATTTTTTTAATCTTATACTCACTATAGAGAAAACTTGTGACTGGTTAGAGAGCTGGAGACCAAAAGGTTGCTAACCCAGTGTTGCCCACCGCTCTGTGTGTGTGTGTTGACAATTTGTAGTAGGTGTGTTCACTCCTCACTGGTGATGAACTAAATGCAGAGGTCAACTTAGGTATGGGTTCCCATTCCTGACAAATACACCACTGTCACTTTTAGTTTATATACATGTTAGAATAGCTGCTTCCCTTATGTGCAAGACCTTATAATTCCCTGAAGGTTCTCAAAGAGCATTCCCAGCAATTCTGAGAGAGAAGCTTATTTCATTTTCAGTGCTAGAGAGGAAGATAAAAAGAGAAAGTTTAACCAGACAGAGCTGCAACAAAAGCAACTTTTGGAGTGAGCTGTCTCTCTCAACATTAGTCTTACACTCAGATCTCAGCGAACGAGAGCGAGAGAGAGAGGAACATAGGAACAATCACTAAAAAGTAGAAGTGGCATCAAACAGAGCGCTGCTCCCACAGGAAATGGGCTGGGGGGAGGCCGTCCCGTCTTTACCAATATGGGAAGCTTGCAGTAGATGTTCCAGGCTGTCTGCCAACGCATCCCGTATGCACGGCACGCTCAGACCTCGCTACTGTGATGAGGCAAATTTTGTTAACCATTAGTAACCGGAATGTTGAAACAGAACATGCTTCAAGAATTCTGACGGGGTAACGGTTATTTTCATTAGTGATGTCAGCTTGAATTTCAGAAAAGAGAAGAGTTTATAAAGGGTAATTCATATTTTTTGTATGGGGTGTAGCGTTCTGCTATAGTCACTCATTAAACGTTTAATGCAGCGGTGTTGGCTTGTGTGTACAAAATACTGGCAAAGATTTAGTCCGAAGATTGCTTGTGCTTTCATACTGTTTGTCACTTCCTGTGATGAATTTGATGGGCGGTTGGCAGGAAACGCATGAGGAATCTCCATTAGAGGTGCTGGCACAGGTACGGTAATGTGGTTTACAACTTGTATAAGACAAATCTGTCTCTCTGCAAGCCAAAGTCAGAAAGCATCTGTCTGCTAGTTTGTAGCAGATAGTTTGTGGCCAGGTTTCCCAGGCCCGTGGCACAAGTGTTGGGCTTACACTTGTTTGGCAGGATATTTCCTCCAAGTAAACATTTTAAAAACAATAAAAAATTTAGGGAGCAGAGTAAAAGTTTAAGACTGTAAGATTAATGCATCGCTGCACAACATTCATAGGTATTAATAAACTGATTTCTAAAAATTCAGATAGATGGGATTTCCCCTACAAATATCTGTTATCAAAAGTACTATGACTTTCATTTTTCATCATTAAAACACTACATAATGCTTTCCTTTCTAACATTAACATTTGAATAGGATTATAAAATTACATTACACAAACATTTACATTAACTATTTAAATAATGATCTCTAATGCATTTTAACTGAACACTCTTTTAAAAATTATTATAAGCCATTAACAATACATCATACACTACATAAGCTACATAAACTACCTCAATTTTTTTATCTGGAGACTGTAAATTACAGTGAAGGTTTTGCTCATGAATATGAATTAGAGCACATGATGTTATTTTAACTTATTGGCTGAAAAGCAGAAACAAAATCTAATCACCTGACAATTAACAAATCCTACTGTGGTAAAGGCTTAGCTTATAATTAAAAATTTGCTACATCAGATAATCCTAGAAGGTTACCAAGCAACGCCTGCGCATATAATATTCACACACGTCTTAATCTCACATGGTGTTAAACAATAGAAAACTTTTATGCACTTCCCCTGTTGACCAGAATAGAAAAGAACAAAATCAGCTAATCACAGTGTGAAACATGACTAAACTAGATTATGTCCATTATATGTAATCCAACTACAACTGCAGTGCAACATGCATTAGTGGTTTTATTCTGATTGTTTTTATACAACTTCACAATGCAGGAGACGTGGATACACAAATAATAAGGTACAGTACTAAGAAAGCAGCTTAGATATTATTTTTTAAGCTGCAGTCCATAATTGCCCTCACTGTTTCAAACATAAAACTGCAGGTTACTTGTGGAGTTATTTTCTTAGTTGGGAGGTAAGTTAAAGTCTAAGCTGTTAAGAACAAGTCACTCATACGTGTTAAAGTATCTGGATTTTCCCGTTTACATGTGGACATTTCCTGTGAAGTTGACCTGACACCTCAAATTCTAAATCACTATTATATCATTGTAAATCAAGATAAGATAGACCATGTTTTGAACACTGCTCTATTATTTGATTTCTCAACAGATTTTTGTTAATTTTTAACCACAAAAAGTTACAAACTGAAGCTTTAACATAAACTACTTTGACTCCTAGATCCATTTTACCCCACCTTTACAAAAAACTACACTTTTTCTTCCGTCGATGTGGCATTTGGTCCTTCAGCATCTGCTATTTTAAGTATCTGTGTGCAGGTGGTATGTCAAAAGGTCAAGGCCGTGCTGCACAATGAGACGATTCTGAGCAACACGCTGAGAGGACAAAAATTGCACCAGCCGTGCAAAGACTGCGACAGGCTAACTGCAGCCACTCATGTGTGAGCGGAAGTGCATTTCTCACCTGCGTGACGTTTCCTTAAGTATGTTTATTTCAATTTACAGTGGCAATGAGGCGTAAAGGGTTAATGGAAACAATTCATGATACGTATCAATGCTCGACTGATTTCACTGGGTCACAAGGCCACTTCAGCATTTACAATTGGTGGAAGGAGAAGAAGGACAGACAAAAAAAAAGGCGTCAGAAAGAGAGAGAGATTTGGTCCCCTCACACCGTTGCAGATCGCAAAGACAAACCTTTTGCTAGCAGCGAACATTCTTTTTGTGGTCGTCTTTATATTAAGCCAGTTACCTGAATAAATTCTCAGACAGGGAGAGACGGTTTCAGCCCCTCAAAAGTGTGAGAGTGGAGTTCTGTGTTGGAAACATCACAAACACGTTCACACACAAATACCCCAATCAACATCCGTTCACAAGCTCTTTTTGTTCCTCAGGGGTTGCTTAAAAAGGTTGTCACCTTGCTCAGAAATGGTTACTTTGCCATTATTGTGTTTGTTCAATGGAAATTCCCCTCTCGCTCCTCTCTTTCCTCATTTTGTGGCTGATTGCGGGGCTCCAGAAGGTGCATAAAATGAGGGCTGATTTGGCCCTCTTGTCACACACACGGGCAGCACTAAGGTCATTACATTCAGGTGCAAGGCATCTGGCCTTTCTTCTCTGTCTTTGTCTCTCTCTCCCTCTCTCTCTCCTAACCACTTTGTCTAGTATGTCTATTAAAAGGCCCACCCACTTCATGCCGCTGTGGAGCCAAGACAGGCAGCTTTTGCTCTGCATGCAAAATGATTATCATGCTCGTGCAGCAAGCACAGCTGGTGGTGTTGAATCTATTACAGAGACGATCAGTGAGCATTTGTAAGAGATAACGCTAAAATAAATGGATCTTAATCGCAGAACCAGCATCACCTAGGCAATACTTCCAGCAATAACCCTCAGCATCATTTAAACCCCCTTCTCTGACACTTTCTATTTTAAAAGGATTTCAAAGTTAAATTTGGAAGTTGCATCAGTCAAACTTCACCTAAGGGTTCATTTTATGAGCCAAGTGTATTTATGCAACTTTCAAAATACAAACAATGTAATTTGTATATTCGAAAAGCTTTGTTCAAAGCCAATTAACAGGTGATTTCTGAATGATCATATAACCTGTCAATGTTTACGCACCCGAACATCTCTAAACTTTAGCTTTTTACTTTCTTAAAGAACACAAAATCAGCCGGTTTTAAAATGTCAAAGCAGCAGTTTTCCACACAGCTGTTTTCCACCCGATCACATCTGTCAAGTATAGCTGCAATTTAGCTTGCTTTACTAAAATAGACACATAAGCAAAATACTTTTACACACAAAAAACTAGTAAATGGAAGTCTGTTTCCTTTGGTTGTATCTTGCCTTATACATCCAGTGCCTTACAAATTAAACCTGAACAGGAGTATTTTAACACCGAAATAATGATGCACATCACCTCTACATACACTTTCTCAACAGAATCAATGTACAATTCTTTCCAGGCAGAACTGCTCAGGGAACAGACTGCTGCTAAACCAGCATTTCTATTAGGCTGTTCTTGTATGCTTTATAGACCTGTGAACAGAGAAACTCATAAAGGTGAGTTGAAGAACTCCTGCACCCAGTGTTTCTACTCTTTTCTGTTTAATAACAAACATATATCCTCTCCTCCATTTCCGAAATGGCCGTTAGAGGCTGATAAACGGGCGCACAAATTAAAGATACTGTTAGGTAAAAACCAATTTTTGGCTTCTGCTCCTATCGTAACTGGCATATAATCGCAAAAGTGATGTAGTGCCATTTGTTCCCAGAATTAATTTCCCACCAAACTACTCACAGTGCTGCCCAAAAATACTGTAAAACAAGGTATTTTCACCCTGTCCTGTAATAAAGAGAGGTCCTTCAATATTTGGCCCTGGCATTTGGGTTTGTGGCCAGACATGATAAGGAGTATAAAAAGGAAGTAGAGATTTACTCATCAGGGAGGCAATTAATCAATTAGAAGTCGCTGATCGATCACAACCCCCTCCCCCCACTCAGTGTGGCAGGACAACAGCACTCAGGTGTAATTAAAATCGTAGCTATTGACAAATCAAGATGGATGGACGACTCCCACATCACTGCGTTTCAGAGAGAAGAGCCAATGAGAATGAACCGCCATCTATCGTACATGATGCATGAGAAATAATGGATATTTTTACAACCATTTTCATACAACTAGTACCATTTGATACAATAAATATTGTTATAACAATTTTTTAAACGACAGGGACCCAATTTAAATAAACCAAACAAATCAGAAGCCGTTTTAGCTTTCAGAAGCTGCTCTGGAGACTGCATTAAACTCTCCTAATATCTCTTCTAAAATTCTAAAACAGAAACAGACACGAGTCAGACAACTGCTGAGGCACTATAAGAATACCATTTGATTTTTGAGTAATTTCATGAGACAGATTATCAGACTTGTTGACTGTAGACAATCATATAAAATCTGATTGCACTTTGAGACATTGCAAGGATCGTCTGAATTATTCAGAAGCAGAATAATTGAGCAAAAGCTCAGTTTTGATGTTCTTTTAATCTCATTGCTAGAAAAAGAATATGCAATTGCTTTATTTGTGATTTTTTCTTTGCCTATGGGTGTGAATCAGGTTCAGACGCCTGTAATAGTAAGACTATTACCATCATTTCATTGCCGTTACCCATAATTACTCTGTATCTCACTTGGCTGCCACTTTCAGTAAAGTGCCATGGTAATACTACCAAAGGGGTGCCCCATTAATATTCAATTTAATTGCTCACTTCAACCTGAAATGTTTCAATAAAACGTTAGCTTGAATGAAACGAGATAAGAAACAACTACAAACAAACAGTTTAGCTACTGAGCTATAAAATAAGTGCTACTTTCAAGTCATGAATTTCAACAACACTGTAGTATATTAGAGAAACCACTCAAGTTTATGAAATCAGATGTCTCATGTTGTGTAATGTATGGATTTTGCCAGTGATACTGCAGTTAGACGCAACTAAAGGTTAGGAACATACCTCAGAAACTCCTAGCATCACACCTGACTGAGGTTTCGAAGATCATGGTCACTTCATTTTCCTCTTTAAACATCACATAGAAACTCAGAAACAGCTCTCAGAACATCACACTTTGGATGAAGCTGAGACTTGTTAGAGCAAAAATAAAACTTTACTTTATTATTTTTTTAGAAGGAAACCATCCACTTTCTTCAAGAGTTTGACCAGAGGCGAGCATATGAAGGTTGACAAAGATGGCGCGTGCTGAACTTGAGTTGTGTTTTGATGCCGTGGGTTCCTAATAAAGGGTGCGTAGGAGAAGCCCGCTCTCTTCTGAAGAACAACAAAGTATAGAAAGACATAATCTAAGTGCATTTGACAAAATCCCCATCAAAGAGACCTCTGTGGATCGACCTTCACTCTGCAAATGCCTTCCAGGAAAATAAAGAGAAATTTCAACAGAACCCTCTTCAAGTGCAGCTGTAGCTATAAAGCATATGTTCTATAGGGCTGTAGCTATATGTCATTATTTACAAAAAAAAGGTCAGTTTGTTCTGTTGTTCAAGAGGTTTCCTGTGAAAGAGGTTTTAAAACGTCAAACGTCTAACATATTGAGATAAGAATCAAACCATTTCCATTAAAAATACAATGCTTGCTAAGTGTAAAGAATTAATATCTTGTGATGTCTAACAACCAGAAAAATAAAATAGATATAAAATGTCTGTGTTGTTTTGTGTGATTAGAGCATAACATTGTTCTTTAAAGTTCCTTGTTTACTTTAGCAGTTTATACCAACACTTATAGACTGCAGAGGGTGTTATCAGTCTGTCTGACTAACCTGAACAATTTACAATGCTGAAACTTTCTATGCACAACCTAACCTGATGAGGAAAGAGAGACACTCCTGCTCTTTGTGCCATGTCTATAAACCTCACTTCTTATTTGCCAGGATTAAAATGGATCATGAGAACAGACGTACAGGGTTTTTACCTACCGGCTAGTTAAGTTTTGATATAACATTTAAAAACATGACTGGACTAGCAAAACTTACCTAGTTAAGCTGTTTTTACATATGGTACTGGTTAATCAAGAAGTTCTTCCTATGACTAGCATCTCATGCAGGGGTCAGCAACCCTAACACAACATATGGTGGTAACCAAACATTCTGGCCTTTATAGCAGGAAGGTACGAAACAATACTTTAGCAAGATTAATATAATCAGGGCTTAGCATAAGTTCTGCAGACATATTTGAAACGTGATTCTTATATCAGAAAGGCGAGACTGAATGTGAATACGATTTTTCCATCTCTACTGTCTCCGTCAATACAAAATTTTCAAAAGCCTGTCCAAAAAACAGCTTTGAGGATCAGCTAACATCAATATGGCAAATAATTTACCTTTGATTGTATATTAGCTCCATAAAACCCAGAAAACAACAGCAGTAAGACCGGCCTGTAAATCCTAACAAAATCCTGATTTCTCACAAAGTGAACATGATTAAAGCAATATTTTGAGGCACCGCCTCAATTACCTGGAGGATTAGAGGAAAAAATTGCCTTGACAACCTGTGAAGCATTGCATACAATCATCAGATCAGCATTAGAAATCAAGAGATTAACGCCATGTTGGCAAGACGAGCAAAACAGATTATTGCAATAGGTGTGAAACACTGTTGGTCATCTAAGTGCACTCACAGGGGTGATGAAAACAGCATTCTGTTTATGGCCACAATGTCACTGCTCACCCCCATCTGCTAGTATGTGAAATACACAAATGTGTTCACCCATCAAAATGAAGCACCCAACAAATCAAAGTTAGGGCAATTACACTCCCACAGCCCTATTCTTTCAAAATGGCAACAGCTGTTTTCTGTGGACCAAATTGCAGTGTAATTTCATAGGGAGCATATGGTTACAGTTGATTAATCCAGAAAGAAAAGTGTTTTATTATTTTCAATGGCGGATGGGTAAATAAGCTCTCAAAGGGGCAGAGAGATAAGTTGGAGAGTTCCGGAAGCCAAGGGCGTGTATCTGCTGGAATTGATCAGGGGTCTAGACTTCCTCTAGCGAATGACTTCTGCTCCCTGGCATTGATTGATTCAGTTCCTCTGCGGTCTGTGAGAGATAGCATCTTTGTGGAGAGAGCGGTAAGCTACCATATGCTAATTGTCACGCATATGCACACACAACAAAGTTACATGCAAGATAATAGGATAGTCTATTTTTTATCTATATATGATTTGTAATAAAGAATATAATCTTAGTTTTTATAATGTGTGAAACATAGAAGCATGTGATGATTTGAATGTCTACCACTGTAGTGTTTTTTAATACCTAAAACTTAAGCGTGTTTAATGTAAATCACTGTAAAGCTGTTGTTATTTAACCAATCTTATTTAATGCAACAACTTACATAAGGTCTGACTGCTGGTTTATAAGCCAATTCGTTTTGCTCATGCTCAGGAAATTTAACCAATGTTTTTATCAATAAAATATCAAAACAAAAATCACATTTAAGAACATGGAAACACACACACACTTCATACGGTTTGCGGTTGAATAAGCTTTGGAAGATCTCTTTTCTGCACCCCTACCAACCCACCCCCTGTGTTCAGCCGTGTGGCGTGCAGCTCTCAACGAGATCATTAACGCCTGAGGGAATACAGTCTGTGGCACCATACCAGAGTCACAATGGCAGTTACAGGTCCAATTATTCGCAAAAAAAAATCTGAGATTACTGGCCTTTTCCAGCTTACAAACACACACACACACACAGACACACACACACAAGCGCCCTGGGAGAGCGGCAATTACAGGGTTCATAGGTGGCATCTTAAGCAGGGGCCAATCTGATTGCATTTCCATTCTGAGCGCACAGCTCGCTGCTTCAGAGTCTCAGTCTTAAAGGCCTCATGAACGACGTGTCGCGCGGCAGTCCACGCTCATTACCATACTGCCATGCTCGGTCTGACTCTGGTAAACAACCCCAAAAGCGCCTCGCACAGACTCCCGCTTTGCATAATTGTACTTTAAAAGGTCTGGGATTCAGCTGACTATTACACACTGAATGAGTACTTGAGTGTGGCGCTCTCCGGGCAAACGGTGAGGTACGTTTGTTCGATTTTCTGCATTAAAGACATTAAAAGAGTCACAGGCTCCACCGAGTCGCAGAAAATGGGCAGCGTTCCCGTGGAGGCTTATGAGGCAGGGATCATACGCAGAGAAGCGTTTGAGTGAACATAGATACAAGTGGCTGCGCGAGTTTTACAACTCCGTTGGGTGTTGTTATTATTAATGGGAGGAAGACAGCCCTGATTCACTTCTTGTGTTCCTCACGGATAAGGGTCAAAGTGCAGCATTTTTTACTTATAGGGTTTTTAATAGCTGCCTTATTGAAAACTATTTGTCACTTTATAACCACTAACACATGCTGTGGTCTGGGCAGTTTAACAACAAATACTATGTGCAGGATGTTGAAAATATAAAATTGTTCATGTAAAAAATATTAACTATTATAAATATATGGAGCATAAATATAGTTTTTGTTTAA
Organism: Yasuhikotakia modesta; assembly: GCA_036877545.1. Lineage (NCBI taxonomy): Eukaryota > Metazoa > Chordata > Actinopteri > Cypriniformes > Botiidae > Yasuhikotakia > Yasuhikotakia modesta. Next base: position 151,240 of record JBAJNP010000067.1, on the reverse strand, counting down.
GCAGTAGTACCCAAATAAACTTTTCCACATAAAAATGTTTACATATAACTAAAAAAAATTAATTAACACAAATCAACCAGTTAAAAAATTGACATACCCTTGGTTCTTAATGGCATGTAAATGTTTCAACAATCACAAATACAATGCTTGTATGTGTTGTGATAGCTGTGCAGTCCTTCATATTTGCATGCTATAGAACAATTGAGAATCTCACAGAGACTGCAAAAATACATTGCTACACACTACATAAAGAGCCAAGAGTATGTAAACAACTTCTGGGAAATATGTAAACATCTTATGTAGCTTCTTTATAGGCAGTAACATAGTTACATGTTTTCCATATAACAAAAAAATTGCATATAGAATGACATGATTTACATACTACTGGATCTTTAGATTAACATTGAAATCTGTGTCTTTTTAAAATCAACAGAACATGGATGGTTTTCTAAAGAACTAAAGAATACAAAAGCTCATTGCGGAAACGCCAAAACGCTCTCCTATGGCACCAGGCAGTAAAATCCTTTTTGCTACTAATTGGAATTTGAATTTTCTATTCTTGGATCAGTGTTGGCATCTATTAAACGCAGGGACAGAAAGGAGCTGATCCCAGATCAGTCGTGCTGTAATCTCCAGGTGTGGTTCTGCTTGGGCAATTCATAAGGATCTGACAACTGGCTGCAGGAGCCAAAAGATGTGGGCAGAGCGGGGGGGTGGGAGAAACCTTTCCGAGCTGAAGCAGTCAGGTGGGGCGATAGCATCAGATACACTCGGGCTGTTCTTGTCACTGCTATCACACATGCTGAAATGCCATTCCCTATAAGGTCTCTTCCCCCTCCTGCCTGCTTTGCCTTGATCCAGACCAGGCCTGACATCATTGAGAAGGAACCTATGACTTCAAAGAATCTACTGCAGGCAAACACACAGATTATGGAACAGTGCTTGGCGTTGACTCAACATTTCAAAGCTTCATGTTCCCACAGCAGAGACTGTTAATGCGTATCCGTGTGCCTACTAATGTTCCTACACACAGGAGATCACAAAATGCTCCTCGTTAGAGATGATTTCAAAAACGAATGGAATTTTTATCAAAGGACGATTGGAAAGATCCGGGGATAAACCAGGCTCATTGGTGGACAATGCTCCTCTGCTAAGGGAGGGGCCACGTTCACACAATCAGCTAAAACTCTAGAATGGTCACTATGCAGACAGCAATGTTGACCCCATAGACATTCAAGCCATGAACCATCTGTCCAAGCTCTCTGAGTGGGTTTCCATACGGCTAGTGGTGTAGACAACACCCCCTGAAGCAAGCCTGGAAGGCTAAACATTCCACCCCACAATGCACTACCTGATCTGCCAGCTATTCTTGTTTAAAATAAATCAGAATTGTACAGAATCAAAACACATGACTCCAAAGAATCATGATCTGAGCAGGGCAAAAGGTATTGCAGACTTCCAGCAGTCTCATTACATAACGTGATTTAATCGAGCAATTGCTGCAAAGGTGTAAGCAGAAAGGTTGGAATGCACTGGGCACATAAAACCCTGATGGCTCTTGAGTGACAATAAGCACAAACAAGTTAAAATGTAAGAAATAACAGAGAATTGCAGCATTGAATCAATTACGGTCCTTCTCTGATACCGTTGAGTGGCCCCGCTCTTCAGTTCTTTTCATCTTCCTCAACCTATCCTCAAAGTGAGATATTCTTAGCATCATTAGCTGCCTTTTATTTTTATCACTGATGTGTCTTCATCTTTTCCAGCCTGTAGCACTGCACTTTGTATCAGGATGGCCATGTGCAACATTAGAACAAAAACTTTAAAAATGTCTTTAAATAACACATAAATTTAAATAAGAAATACTTAATGAATAATTTAATGTGAATACAGGAAACCCAGTCCTGGATAAGAATGAAACAATAATATAATGTAATACACATTTTAACTCAAAAGTGCATTTGGGAAAAAAACTTGAAGTTTAGCAACAAACCTAAAGCCTCCACTTCCTTTAACAAATTAGTTTGACACTTAGCATGTTTGTGTGACTGCCTTTAGACAACATAACAATAGCAAACAACAGCTGCTAAGAAACCAGACACTTTCTTGTGTGTTTGTAAATGTTAGAGAAACAAAACACTCAAATTATGTTTAGGATGGAACAGTGTCACACTAGCGCAAGCTAATGTAACAACACTCAGAAGTGTCACTGGGGCCATTTCCTAGCCCATTCTTCAGCTGCGTGACTCCACTGACTAAGAACGCATAACGCCTGCTTCAGTGCGCTCACAGAGACCGTTTAAAACATGCACCTTGGCTAAATGCCTTGCTGGCACAGTCCTTGAACTCAGCATTTGGGTGTGCGTTGGTGTGTGTGAGCACATTTGTCTGCATTCGTTGGCCATGCTTGAGTCCAAGAAGCTGTATTTACGAATGGATTTGTCCGAGCATTTAAGTGTGGCTTCCTTTCACAGTGAGAGCAAAGGATTAGCATGTTTAATCATAAAACGAGCAGATTGGTTGAAAAGAGCAGAACAGAGAGAAATAATAAATGGAGGTAGATAAATTAACGGCACGTGCAAACCCAGTTCATTATCTGATTAGCATGAACAAAAAAAAAGAAAAATGTGTGGCATATCGCATACATATTCTCTCATTTTATTTCCCTTTTCATTTTTTCCCAGAGGTTCAGATTTTTAATATCTGCAGACATCAGTGCTCGAAGGCCAAAATTGGTGTAATATTGCATGAGGCTCTATGTATACCCTGTTCTCAATGGTTTTGGTGCAGACTTCTCAGTGGACTCTATTATATTTCCCCAGGTGTGTTGAAACAGTGTGTCATTAAGCTCCACAGGGAAACTGTGAGGTTCTGTACCTGTGTGACAAAACAAGCCTTCCCGTCAAGACCTTATACTCTTCTGTTGACCCTGTTCTGAGGCTGTAACTGAGGTAGAATTAGAGATAATGTAGTTGAATATGTTAAAATACTCTACTGTATATTAGCTTATGTAGAAATGATGTACAAGTACAAAGAAATGATGTGTAAACCAACGGTGTAAATCTGAGACGGAACTGTATTTTAGGATTTCCAGGAAACCCCCTGGAAAGTCAATATGTTTATTATAATATTCAACATATATATTTATATTATGCATTAGGGCAATAAACTGTCTATAAAATTAACTATAATAATCAAATTAATTGCATATCTAAGAATACAGACAAAATTCCCCAACTGTATATAATCCAAATAAACTAAATTATATATGAAAGCATATATAAGTGGCTATGGAAGACAATATATTGTTTTATTTTAATATCACTTAACATAAGTCTTTAACTGAGATATGGTCAAAAATGTTCAATATGGACTATGTTCACTAAGGTCAGCCAATGACAGACTAGCAGAGAATCCACAGAGACAAAATTCCAGCCCCAGTGTGTTTGGTATTCGGCCATTGAAATTGCCCAAGGCATTGCTTATGGCAACAGTATGTCCGAAGAAATCTGTGACCCCCACAGATCCAGCCTGACCTGACAGGGAGTGGCAGGAAGAGCTTCACAACTTCCCTGTTTATCATAGTGAAGTGAATGAAGGAAGACATCCAATCGATACAGCCTCTTTTTCTGGATTTTCTGGTTTATGAAAAAGAAGACTCGAAAAGTCTGTTCATGCAGTGAGGTTTTCTAAGTGCCAATAGTAGGTAACTTAACAAATACTTAGACGGCTTTTGAAATCTCAGAGAGTTGCCAAGGTCAGGTTATTTTCGACCCCATGAATCAATCTGTCAATCTTGAGCTTAAAAAACAACTGCAAATGCAACTCTAAACTGAAAATATCCCAATGAACTTTTGTGAACTTTTGTTGTGCCAAGCTTTGTCCTTTAGCAGTTTTACAATTAGGAGACTCCTGTGGATACACACAAAATGATTCTTTGAGTCAATGTAGAAATATTATATCCCTTCAATAAATATTAAAATGCTACATATGCAAGGTATAATTTTTAAAAAGTACATTTGTATAACTACAGGACAATATAAGGGTTTCACTCACTTAACCTACATAAACTACCTCACAATAATAAAATGATTTATATACCTTGATGAGTATATAAAACATTTTTGGACTTTACTAGCCCACCCATAGCACCGTCCATGACTTGTCTACGCTGGGAATGAGGTCACAGGCAGAGAAACCAATTATGGTTTAGATACATACACAGTATAATTGACAGCAAATTTTCTCCTGAAGTGCTTCATATCTACAACGTGGAGGCACTCTGAGAAGACAGCGCATCAATGATGAGGCTTTTAGTTGAAGAGCATCATCAAATCACAACCACCCCTAATCAATCTGTCATTACCTTCACGGCATCACGGCCAGGCAGAGAATAATATTCGCTAGTCGGTTTTCTGTTTCACTGTGTTGTGGCGGCTTTCTATGGCTTAAGACTAAACTCACCTCAGAGTCCATGCTGCTTACTGCCATGACCCTATCATATTCTTTCACCAGTCTTGAACCCTGCTGACTGCCCTGGATATATTTACATTCTGCTTTAAGTTGGTGTTTCCTCCTCTGTCCACCTGTTGAAACAGCACAGCCATACTGGTCACCAAAACAACTTGGTGTTTTGGTTATCCTGCTGAATGTTAGATCCAGTTGACTAATGCACAACATTTAACAGTTTAACAACATGCTAGCAAAGCTAATATACTGAAGATTGATGATTTACACACATGCTAATCATGCCACTTAAATTCACTCATTCTTCTTCGTGTTCCTAAATATAAGCAATAATTGCGATGCTTGGGCTACTTTCGCACTGCAGGGCAGCTCCCCGTTGTTCAATACAAACAAAATGCGCTTTGAGATGCTGATAAACACTTATTTATACAGTCTGTACAATGGAAATCAAAACAAACGTAGTGCAGCGGCCCTCGCCAATCTGCCTGGTAATACATATTCCACTTCATCCCTGATGGAGACTCATTCTCTCTGTTGAGTGGAAGCATCGCAATAGATTTTTCATTAAAACCCTGCCAAGATTCCGAGAGCACCATAATAAGCCCTGTGGTGGGAATCTGTTTGAATCATGTTAAGGTAGGAGCACCAAACCCCAGGAATGCTCTCAGAGCACCTGCAAGCACAGACAATTTACTCAAAGTTGGAACGAATCAACTGGCGCCACAGATCATTACGAAGCGCAAACATAGGGTGCCGTAAATAATCTCTGTGTCACACATTCCCTATCTTGCTTTTAACTCTCATTCTCCTCGCTCCGTTTCACTCGCGCACACACAAACACACACCGGTGCCCTAATCCTTCCAATGTGTAAGTTATCGCTTTACTGTAAATGTCAGGTTAGACAGCTGCATACACTCATGAATGATGGATATATGGCACGTCCCAGTGTGCTGCGGCTTCCTCCCAAGGCAGAATTACAGAATAGCCTATTTCCCGATCCAGGGCTTAGAGTTTGCAGCTATCATGCATTGCTAACACTCCTACCTGAGCTTGCATAACAACTACCTACCTATGTTCCCTAGCTGAGCTGCAAGCAGAAGGAACAAGAAAGTTAAACGATATGTTTTAGCTGCATAACACTACAGTGGGGAAAATATGTTGTTGCATTGAAAAATGTTGTTGCATGTTAGGAAAAATGACATTTTTAGGCAGCTGTGTATGTAGCTTTTTTTCATTTGTAGGGCAAGCGATGCTGTCTCTAATGCATTTTGTCCATGCAAAAGATTGGGGTATATTGCTCCAATCCTTTATTTGCAGCCAGAAAGCACCAAAGTGACTGTTCTGTCGCCTGCCCGCCGTCTGTATATTTCCAGAGAAAACAATTTTCCCTGCTTGAGGCCATCAGCTGAAAAGAGAGGCAAATTACCACAAGTGGCCAGTTAAAATGCCTTGCCTTGTACTGCACACACTGAACAACTCCAGCGAATACTTTCTGTTCTTTTAATGACATACATCTATGGGGGACATATGGATCACCATCACTGAGCAAACATCTAACTGTCCATATTGTGATAAAAGGTGTGTGTGCTAAACACTGTTGTTTGGTAGGGTGACAAGATCCTGCATTTTAAGCTCCGGGTCCGAGTAATTAACAAATACATAATTCTAACAAACCATCTATAATTCTCATGGCTGTTATTGGTCTAATAAGCCACACAGTATAAACATACATCTGACACAGTTTTATGAACAAGAAAATCACTTGGAAGCATTGGTAAGTTCTCCATAGCACAGCTCTCTGATTACGTCAAGTAATAAAACAAGGAGTTCATTAATTTTGATGGTTAATCTACAGACTTCATTAAATTGCTTTGCCTAATTTCATAGCCATGTTGTGTATAATAACCTGGAGTACACACCAGGTACGCAACTGGCTGTGTGAGGTCTGAATATTCATAAACTTCCAAACTGGAAGTTAATTCATTATGTTGTGGGGACCAAATGTAAATACCAGTTAAAGTTGACCTTGTTGGGATAATAATTTGTAAATTGTCCCCATAAAAAACAAGCTTATAAATCACACAGAATGATCTATTTTGAAAATCTACAATAAAGTTTTCTGTGATGGATATGTTTAGAGGTAGGGTTAGCGTGGGGAGATACATATACAGTATATGTACAGAATTTACAGTTTGTACATTATAAACAGACACTACTGATGATGTCCTTATTAAACAAGAAAAAACAGAGCGATAAGGAGAGAGAGATAAAGTAAGAGAGAAAGAGAGAGATGGTTGGCACATACCTTCCATGTATAGGGAAATGTAGGGAAAAACTTGTTTCACGAATAAATATACAAATGCTCTTATTTTCCCCTCTAACAACATGTTGAACAACACTGTACATGCGCAATTGATTAACAGACAGGATTTCGTTTTATCAATAAGTACATGCTGTTTGTCTTCCTTTCTTTGTAAATAAACTGTCATTAAGACAAACTATAAACTACTGTAACTAAATTGCAATGTCTCGGGTTCACTTTGTGTTCCGGGGTCTCTGGACACTGTTCATTCCCATTCTGGATAATAGGAAAGTCAATCTCGGTTTGCAAAGACTACAGCGACTACACTAACTTAAATAAACCCCATACCTTGCGCTGATGCCACATGAAGGACCACCGAGAGCAATATTACAATCCAACAGGGTCTCCTTCTCGATTTGCCCGAATTCCCAAACATTGCCAGACGAGCAGATGGAGAGATATTGAACAGGTTTGTCCGGAACGCTGGGTACATGTTGCTCCTCCACAGCCCTGCCACAGTTGTGTGCGTTGGATGGTGCGTAATTTTCTGGAGCTGTTTCTGGCGCGTCCTGCGCCTTTCAGCTACGGAGCGAGATGTTGCGCGGCTTTATTAAAGCTGATCATTCATATGTCATACGCTGAATTGATGAATAAGACTTTAATATTGTTAAACTCCCTTTTTTGTCCGAGTTTTTAAAATATTTAAAAACTTTGCACACGAGAAGCTGTCTATAACGGACGCGCGGAACAGCGACTCAGATGCGTAGCTTTTATCTTAGTGGTAAAACACACTTTTTGATTTTCAAACGGTTCCTCTACTCTTCTGCATTTACCGGTGTTTCATTCAACAAATGTTTTATATTTTACAGTATTCCCAATCCAGAGCGCAAGCAGCTTAGTTTACGAACTGTTGATAACTGTCCACCGAGTATTATCCGTCACTCATTTGCTCACATTGAGAAATCACTGGTCATATCAATATATTCAAAGTTATCTTCTGCCGGTCTTGCTTTGCTTCTCGTTATCCCCAACAGGAGTGACGAACCTCCCGTTCACAGAGTCCGCCCAGACGCAGAACAATCATTCGGCATAAGTAACTTTCCAAGTCCCGATTTACTGCTCCTCGGTGCCGCTTGGTCCAAACGAACCATGCTGTGCACAAAGCTTCGCTGTAGGTGCTGGAAACGGCATTCGCCAAGAAGTCAAACTATAATCGGTGCATGTCGCGCAGGAACCGGCCCGTCAGAATGAAGCTCCAAAGATCTTGAGCATCATATGAACAGCGGATCGGAGACGGCGATGCGCACGGAGGGGGCTGACGCACGGTGCCACCGCGCGGTGAGCTCCAATAAAACACTGGAAGACAGACGGGCGCTGGCTGCTGTGTTTATCGGAATGAAGGTGTAGGAATACGATTAATCTATTATACTAAACGAACAAATGACTAATCATCAAAATAACCAGAGTTTGCCTGTTTTACCCTCTGCATGGCTCCCTATGACAGTAATTACTAGATAGAGCGAAATCTCCCTTTGTCCCAACTGTCTTGTTTCTGGCTTGTGTTTGCAGAACTGAGAAATAATTGGTATTGACAATAAATTGAATAACTTTAACATGCATTGCCATTGGGAGGGGAGGTCAAATGGTACTGGTGATACAGTCTCTGTCTGTCTGTCTATACGTCTCAATACATCAATCAGTCTTTTTTTTTGCAAAACTGTCCCCAGTGTCCTACTGCGATTAAGAATGCATACAGTACGATTGCAAATTAACATTTAATCAAAAGTTTATATTGTGGTACTGCTAAAACTGTTGGCTCTTTCAGATTAATCGTATGTGTTTGTATTTCCCCTAAAGTCTCTTTGGATAGCAGCATCTGTTAAATGTACATTTATTTTCATTAAATCAAGCTGTAGATGGGACTCCTCTAATGTAAATCTAAAGCTTATTCACAGACCCATCTGCCCTTAAAACAGGTTTACTTACAAACTACATTTAATTCCACTGGCAATAAAAGTGCATTTTGGCCGGGAATGCAGATCTGATATCAGCAATTTATAGATGGTTGTTACAAAAATAGAGTCTCTAAGTGCTCTTTTCAGCAAAGAGTAAGCAAAGGCAAACAAAACATCTAGAGGGTTCCAAAGCAATGGTGTTTATCACAAACGTAAGGATGAGGTATGTTAACAGTTTTCATAGGGTGATTGCCAAGCATGATTATTGTATTCTATACAATTTATGAATTGCAATTTCTGTGAGTCAATACAATGCTTTAGTACAATTACTTTTTATATTTGTTTAGAATTTACTTTTACCTTTTTTGATAAAAGCCATTAAAACAATAATAGTCTATTTAAAAGGTAGATTCCTAATGTGACAACTTACCCTGTAAACTGTACTGTGACAGCATGGCCCAACAAGCAGGTCAACTTGAACTGTATGTGTTTCCAGGGCAACAAAGGTGAAAATACACAAACAAGTTCTGCACCTATACAGACATTGACGAATAAACCTGAGAATTATTTACTGGAGAAAGATAGGTGTCAACTAGCCCTGGCCTTCTGTATGTCAGTCAAAAGAATCATCTGACATGTTGAGAGTGGGTCTGATCTACAGCTGCAGTGTTGCTCTTATGATCTTCTGGAGCATTTGTGTGTATGTACAACGCACACCTACGCACATTCTGGATTAGAATGCACACACACACGCACGCAAATAAATATATATATTTCTATAAGTCTATGCAAATACAAACACATTCAAATCTGTATGTATGTATTTACTGTACAAATGGCAAGTTACTGTAGTACATCACCAAGAATGGAGGTCAGATTGCAGAACAAGTCGACATCAGTGGACTCGTTTACAGGTCCGATTTCTCCCTCTGCAGAGCTTGCTCGCCCACACACCCAACACACACAAATGCACACACTTCAAAGAGTATTGATCTTTTTTGGCCTGCGGGAAAAACAACTTCCACATCAAGCAACACTCCTTTGGGTTAATCATACATGTCAGAGGGTCCAAGCTAATCTGTGAATAACCCTGTAAAGTAGCTTTACGGCCAGGTAGAGAGAACTGGAAGCCCACCAGCCTTCTTAACCTGTGTCACCAGGGAAGCGTGGAACTGAAGATGCTATAGACATGCACTCTTGCAAGCTGGCAGTAGAAACACTCTCATTTACACTAATGGCATAACAACAATCCCTCCCTCCACCTTTATATCTTTAATAAACGAAGTCTGGGAGAGGGAACATAGACCTCAAACGGTTCCTTATGCGTGGCCTAATTGTGGACATCAATCACAACCGGTTAACCTTTGCCACTCTCAAAGATTATAAAAGAGTGCAGGGGTGTTTGGAGGCAACCGGGGGACCAAATGTACAATTATATCCATAAATGAAGCTAAATTGCATTGGAACTCAGTAGCCAGTCATTATGACAGTATACCATACCAGCACTTACTATACCATACCAGATTTCCTTAACTAAAAAAGAAGTACTCCTAATTTTAGGTGCCATTAATATAGGTAACACTCATAGACGTAGTGCTCCACACATAAAGACCACAGAAGATTCGACTTCTTTGAGTCTAATAAACACTAGTGTGTTGCTAAGGTGACATGATGAAATGCTCAAATAAAACAACAGATTACAAAACAACTCAACTCAAAACAAGTCAACTGAAAAATGGACTTTAGAAAAGATAAATAAAAAGTAAATTGTTCCATTGCATTAAGGGATTGTTAGCTCTGTGAAGAATATTAATTTTGAAAGGCCAAAATAACATGCAATATCTGAAAAGATAATAAATACTAACAATAACACTTCTCTGAATGAAGGAGCAGGGGAATGAAAAAGCTCTGTTAAATGATGAGAACCCTGAGACTGTTTATCAACCAGACTGATCAGTACAAATTGCATCAGTCAGATGAACAACCCTGTACTGTTCTCACAATATCATTTAAAACAGACAAAGAGATGAGATGTATTGCTTCAGAATGATATCTTACACAGCACAAAGCCTTCATGAAATATGACTGGTGGGGTCAACAGCAGAGAAACAGAGCTATGGTCTGGAACACTGTTTTTTTTTTGTTAAAAAGACTGTCAGAGAATTCACTATTACACACTTGTAGGATGTAGGGTCAAATTAACAGAAGGTAAAAATCAATTATTTCATTTTTTCCTTCAGTCACAATACAGAATACAGACACAAAAAATGGTGTGTCAAAGAGAACAGTGACAGACCCAACTAGATTTTTTTTTACATCTGAAGAAAATGTCAGTGGTTACAAACCTCACTGACACCTTTTCAGAGTGTTGTGGTTGTCAGCACATTGTTAAGTGGTTCTAAGTGGATTTTTGTGCGTTGCTATGGGGTTGCTAAGTGGCTGCCAGGCAACTCTGGTGGTTACGCTGTGGTTCCTTACAGGTAAAAATTAAAAATACACATTTTATGTCTTAGTAAAATTTTGGGTCTTTTCTCAACTGTTATATTATTTATCAGGAAGCAAATGTACACATGCTTAACACGCCAAAAATCGAGGCATTACTTGTTAATTATTCATCACACAAGTGACACACAAGTGCAGGATGAGTCACACGCCAACGTTTAATGCTCTGTTCTGCCTCGAAACACAGGCAAGAGCAATAGTTGCAAGCACTTGAGGTAAACAGGAAAAAAAACCTGATATTTTAAGTTTAAAAAAAGCTGAATGTTTATAACTGGTATCAGTGTCATTTTAGCATTTACATTTTAACTTTAACTTCCTAGGAGATTCTTATTCACATGCTGGCCAGGCATCGCTAAATCCATCTATGGATGAAGTGATTTGCTCAGTTCAACAAGATTTCTTTAAAAGTCTTTATCAAGCATAATTCCCCACTTCACCTTTGATATTCAGTGCCGTAACACAGCAGGTGTAATGAAGAGACTGGCGTGTGGAGGATCTCAGCATCACACGTACAGGGTTTGCATGTGCGATGGATTGACAGATAGTACAGTACTAAATAAGGCAGGTTACAGTGATATAAGGTACAGAAAAAGGAATTGGGGAAGGTAGATGAGAAAAATAATGTGTTGCAGAGATGGAGTTAGTGACTCTGAGTCACAATTGAGTCTCATTTTAATTGACTTCAGACCTAAGTCGACATAAAGGATTTCTTGAGTTTGTTATCCTGAACTATTGTTATATAGAAAGAAATTGTCTTTTCATTCATGTTAATAGCTCTGTCACACATTTCCCTGTGTCATGACAGATTGGATCTTTATCATATAATTTGTATATCTGCGTATCTCTGAGCGCATTAAAGATACCGGAATGACATTTTAACACATTGCAATGTATCCAGCTTTCTGTTGACTTAAAACATTCTGAGGTCTGATATTTCCTGATAATGACAGTTGTCAATAGCAACGCTGTATATCAGAGCACCGTTGATTTGTTCATTCAGGTATTTAAAGTCAACATGAATTGTGCTCATTCTGAGCTTTGCTGAAATTGTGACATTATTACATAAAACAAGCTTAAAGATAAAATTAAAGCTTTTGAAAAATTAAAAAAAATTTAACACCGTGGTTATGTTTAGGCACAATTCAGTTTTTGTTTTCAAATATAGTTTGAATTTGTAATGTGAATAAACCTCCACAAATTAATATTTTTACAGTACATGCAATTATATTATTTTAATTTACTTACTGACAGGTGACAGGTTGAGGCCAGATCAGTTGTCACAAAAGTTATATATTATAACAAATAACAAAAGAGATTTATTTTCAATAAGGCATGAAAAAACTAGTGAGGAAAGACTCCAGACTTGAATCCATCTTAAAGACTTCTTACTGCCCTTAAAACAAAAATATTGATGTGAATCAAAGCTAGTGAAGAATAATAATTCTTGTTTTCAGAGAATATATGTTAAATTAGATTTATGCAACAGGGGGAAAAAAAACACCAGTGAGGTAAGAAAAATATGGTTATAGTTTCTGAAAACACTATTAATATCTTATGCAATTTGCTTGTCAGGTAAACCAGTCTCATTTTTCTGGTGTTTATATACTTTGCTGAACTTACAGACTATATGTTATTTCATGTGTTATACATGGAAATCCTCATTTAGCTGTTCATTTTCAAATTGCTTGATTAAAAAAAAAAACACTGTACATGTGTGGATTTGCCAATGAAGTTATTTTTCTTAAACTGAACTGAACATTGAGATCAGAGAAATGGAGAAGGCAATACATCAGCAAGTTTTCGTTCTGTCACGTTTAGAGGAGTAAACAAAGTCAGGATGGAGGAGACGATGAAGAAAAGAAAAACCCTCATATCCCAGCAGGTACATACAGTGACATTAATAAGCTGATGGACAGACTAATTAATGTAAGAAGCTTTAATCGCGGGCATTATGACAGATGGTGAGAATGTGAAAAGCCAGTGAAGTTCATCTGAATTAAATTTGTTTTTTAAATGAGGAGAAAAAACTTTCAAGAGAGAAAAACAGCTAAATTGTGGCCTCTCTTGAGGGAATAAAAAGTATGACTCCATAGCCAAGGACTCATGGTGGGTATGTGTAAATGCTCCGTTATCGATTCGACATTTTTCCGTTGACCGCGTGACATTTATATAACACAAACTCTGACGGCAGAGTGAGATTTGTAGGCGTATATCAAACATCTTTCTGACAAGTCAAGGACAAGCAGAAAGTGGTGTCAGTTCATTCAGGAAGCCAAAAGTCGCACATTCATTTTTGTATGTTGCTTGCTGTTACTTGGTGGCTGGTTCTCAGAAAACACAAGAGAAAACTGATTAAGTGTGAGAAAATGGAACGCAAGCCATGACAGTCTGACACTGTTACACGCTGGTGACATCACCCTATTGAACGCAGCATCAGAGAGCGAGAGGTTAGGGTTGGCTCAGAAAGTTTTAAGATAAAAGCAAAGACAGACTGTGGCTCTGATCAAGTGTTATTGTGTTCCTCTACAGCGATGACACTCAACAAAACTCTTTAATTTCACAGAAAGCAGGAGATACCAGGAACAGCAGAACTTTCCTGACCCAAACCAAACAAAACATCTCTCTGACGTCATACTTTAAAAACATGGCTCAGAAAAAAGTTTCCTTAATGGGTGTCTTACTAAAAGTCTTTACATTGAGGTAGTAGGTGCTTTGTGATGTTGGGTGCAAACTGCCACTGCTTCTATACCGTCATATCTGCAAAAACTGCCTTCATGCTCCCATTGAAAATTAATGACAACTGGTTGCTTAGTCACAGTATATTGATTTTAGTGAGAACATGTACTGAATTACTGATAAAGATTGTGAAATGGACTATTTCATCATGTTCAAACTTATATTAATCCTGTCAAACTCAATAGCTCAAAAGTCTGTTACAGTTCCTTAATTGTAATATGTGATGTTCGGTGTTCAGTAAAAAGCAGTTCTAAAACCCAGCAATACTACCAATGTACATTATAAACTTACTGTGATATGGCTAAAATAGTGCTATTAAGGTTATTAATGTAAAGTACACTAACCTCTGGTACTTTGCAACTCTGTAACCACACATATTAGATAATATATAGGGTGATATTTTATTAATCTTTTACATTTCCATACATGATGACCACAAATCAAGTCATATGCTGGTTTATCATGTGTGGGCTTGTTATAGCCCTCTAACTAGCAAATCATGTCTTCAGCGGTACATACAACAGTATGTAGCTAAAACAGCTTTACTGCAAAAATGTTAGCTGTTGTGAACCTTTTGTTGAAATAAACCGTCCAAACAGAATAACTTTTCAATGCTACTGAACATCCAGCAATACCTTCTGTTTTTCATGGACACAAATCTATTACCCAGAATACACAAACAAAACAGAACAGTTTGACCAACAAACTCTCTGTAGGCCAAACTAATTAGCCTAACCTCTTTCTAAACAAAACTCTTACACATTGAAAAAAAGAAGACCTACCCCGGACCAAACACACACAAAATTTCTATCAGGGAGAACAGTGCAAAGCCATGCCATATCTCCTTACAGTGTTTTGAGATTTTCTCTCACTGTGCCTCGCAAGGTTGAGCTAGGGTAATAACTAACCAGTTCTATTTAATACAAGGACTATGGCTTACAAAAATAATCTGTGGTTCCATTGTTCTGTGACTTTGTGTCTCAGTCACCCGTCCAGCAGTGTCATAGAGCCGTTACAGCACAGCCAAGTCCTTTACATGCCTGGAACTTTGAGAAGCAAAGCGATAACCAAAGTACCAAAACCAAAGTTTCTTCCAAGCGAGTGCTGCATCAGAGGGCAAGATATAAGTTTTACGAGGTAGAAAGCAGATAGATCAAGGGAACAGCAGAGCAAGAGATGTACATATGCGTGTAGGCGTCACACACTGACAGTTCGGCACAGTCGTGACACCTACATCCAGTTCGGCTGAACGCTGGAAACCAGTCGAGCGCTGGTGCTTGGTTATCAATGAGAAGAGTTTTCAGCTTCAGTGTTTTAGCGGGGTTGCAGACAGTGAGATTTTGACAGCTGGTGTAGGCTGAGGTTGAGGATCTCTTTCCCTTGTTGTAATGTTCTGTGAATGTAAGAGACAATTGGAAATGAGCTCTTGTTTTAAACACACAGCTCCCTTAACAGAACACATACACGCTTAAAAATACCTAACTGTCCACGTCAACTGAAGCATATCATTAGGGTAAGTAAATAAGGTAACTCACGGGGGCAGAGACTGAGCATGGTCACAACAATGTCTTTGTAGGCCCCTACTTGTGGTGTTAATACTGGCCTTGTGGGTACTTATCCTTAACTGGCATTTTGCTGTGATGTTATAACTGACAGTGTGGTGCTGTATTATATCAGAGACCTACATAATCTAACCTGACAGGATATTCCAATTAAATGCTTAAATTCATCATCATGTTTGCAAAGATTCTAAGCCATCCAGGTCACAGAACAAATTTTCCATGGAAAATAGACATACGCAGACATTCCAGAGCAAATCCTACAAGACCTCAGGTTATATTAAGCTACTTGATATTTGCACACATATCCACAGACACACAGAATGAACTAGCAGTGACAAAGCGTGAAAAGCATTGCGAGGACGCTTCTGTAAATCCAGCGGCTTTTTGTCCTTTTATTAGCAGTAAGGGGAAAATGAATATTAATCTCTTTCAAAGCTGAAACCAAGACTTATTTTTTAAAAAAAATGACTGAAATGGGGGAAAAAAAGACTTGCTCACCTGAACCATTTGTGGCATAAAGTATCTCTGTTTACCAATTCCTCCACTGTGTTTAGGAAGTAACCTAATCGCTATCAACAGACCGAGTCAACGGTCTGTCCCTCTAACTCCCTGAGGGCCCGAAGATTAAAATAGAGCAACCTGCAAATATACCGCTCTGTAGCTGACACACAACAACACTGAAAACCGCACACACAGGCAACCCAATACCAGGCAGCATTGCTCTGTGACTCCAAAAAAGGCCTCAGAAGCCCTGAGGTAATTGGAAAGAATAGTAAGGCTGCCGGACACCAACATCAAACAGATCATTGATGTTTCTCCACCTCCTGGTTTCACGGGAGGTCAGAGAAACAGAGAGTGAAAGTTAGCAAGAAGCTTGCTAGCCTTCACAGTTAAGTTTTGACCTCCATAGACTTCCAGTTCAACAGTTTTCACTGGTTTCCCTGACAACTACTGTTTCCTCTGTTCTAAATGAAGAGCGCAGGGTTCAAATGGCACTTGGTGCTTTAACTGAGGTTGCGCACTGCCTGGAGGAACTACTGCCTTCAGAAAGAGGTTCGGCCTGTCCGGGACACCAAAAGGGGTCTTTAGATGTAACAGGAATTTTATTAACTGTAGCTGGACTTCAAAGTGCCTATAATGTCATCAGAAATCTAGTCATAATTGCTCATTTAATTCACAAGGCACATCCTTACACAAACTAACCCAATTATATTTTGAGACAAGGTTTGGCAATATGACAAAAGAAATGACAATGGAACCGATTAAAAGTTCTGGTTATAATAAGCACATTTGCATAAAAAGTTACAAAGCACTTTTGCACAGTTGATTACCAGAAGTTTAGCCATATGTTCTAAAAAAAACACAAAGCTTAGCTGTACATTCACAGATGTGAGAAATGTGAATACTTCTTAAAGTCCTATATTCTAGCTCTGAGCTCTTGTGTACAGCATGTTATATGCATCTTCTATTTGGAGAGCTGTTGTACTGTCTGACGACTTTGCTATCCCTCAGCTCCACACTAATATAAAAACACTTAGCAGTGTCAAAGCAAGATCAACTTTCATACAAAATTCATAACGCTATAGCTCTGGGTGGAAGCTACGTCCTTGCTGTTAGCAAACATGCTCTGACACGTTGGCCCTATGCACACTGCAGTTACGCATGGTCATGACTTCTCTCAGGAGAGCTTAATTCCAGGATTTCCAGAATTACCAAAGACATCTTAACATCTTTGTTTCTCTTAAACAGTATTATGGTTCAAATTCAAAGCAAATAAAACTTTTCTGATGCTTCTCTGATGTTTCTTCTAATAAAATGACAGAAAAGACCTCAGCTTCAGAAAAGATCTCAACAATATCACAGTTGCCATATCTGCAATTAAAAGTAAACACTTTTGAAAATTTAAATATATATTTAAACAATCCTCATCATATTTACCCAAAACAAGACCCAAAACAAAGCACCATATATCTAATGCATTTCTTTTGCATTACCTGTCTATTTATCTATTAATATTTTATAATTCATAATCCAAAATTTAATTGAACTTAAAAATAACAACTTAAAAATAACTA
Source organism: Yasuhikotakia modesta (assembly GCA_036877545.1). Taxonomy (NCBI): domain Eukaryota; kingdom Metazoa; phylum Chordata; class Actinopteri; order Cypriniformes; family Botiidae; genus Yasuhikotakia; species Yasuhikotakia modesta. The sequence goes on along the minus strand of JBAJNP010000067.1, from coordinate 133,640 downwards.
ACTATATTTCTTTAATCTGTAGAAGTTATAATTTTAATTTAACCCCATGTGTAGCCAAAACATTGCTTTGGTCATCAGTGTCTGTTATTCCTTGACTGTTCATAGGGTCTCCACTATGGTTTATAATTTTGACTCTCACATACAGTTAAACAGAAATCGTGCCTTCCACATAATCTGTGCATTTAATGCAAGCGACACCACTGGGTGTGTTGACCCAACAGAGCCAAGCTGTTTTAAAACTACAACAAGCGTCAATCAGATCTGTATAACCTCAATAACTTCAACTTATGTTATGAGCTCAGCTTGTGGCAAGGAGTTAAGACAGAAGGCTGACACAGAGTGTTTCTAGCAGATATGAAGTGGATTTGTAGGTTCTGACAGATGCTGTTGTCATGGTATTGGCACGGTAACGTCTGTGTCAGACAGGCTATTGTTTGGGATTTTCAATGTTTGCGTGGTGAGGCTGGGAAAATCCAGGTGTCTTTGCAGGGAACAATGTATGTGCGAGGCATAAAGGTCTAAAGGTCTGAGCAAAGCTCACCACCTCGCTCCACTTTATCCTCCTTCAGTAAACAGTGAACTGGCTGATGAGCAATCATTTCACTCTGAGCTATTTCTCATGCTCTAACCATCCCCCATGCTGAATGTAGTTATTTTCCTCCTACACACCACACATCTTCAAAGCCCTGTTTAAATGTCTTCGATCGCTGTTCGTGTGGATCGTTATTTCATCCCTCTATGGTACATATTATGTTCCAATGATGAAACACCTCTTTTGCATGAAATGTATCCAATAGGAAAAACTTTTTAAAGGTAAAATATTAAGTGAAATATAATGTAACTCTGTACCACAATGAACAACAGTGCAGAAAATTGTTTTAAAGTAAGCTTTATAGTATTTGCTAATGCTAAATTTTGTATCCATTTTGTTCTTTAACTGTTAACTTTGATTTTATTGTTCACTTAAATGTGAGTTGTAGGAGCCCCATATGAATATTGTTCTATTGTCCCCAAAAGGACACTCCTATTTTGTACAGCCCAATTCTGGCTATATCCACAAAAAAAACTGTGAATTTCTGAGGCAGGTCCAAAAAATTAACTAAGCATAAATACAATTATTACACTTCTAAATAAATAACTGCAGCAATAAAATTGATGGCTTTATTTACACAAAAATCCCAGTGATAAAATTTCATGCTATTTTTAAAACCATTTGCTAAAAATATTATACATTCTTTGCAAACAACATTTCATTAACTTATCAAAGATCCAGCAAGAATCAAAACAGCATATTAGTAGTTCCCTTTAAGGGGAAATAATTGTTGCTGCGTGACTGAGTTTTTAAACAGGATTCTTGAATACTCTCTTCTTCTCTTCAGGCACATCTTCCAACAAAGATTCCCTCCACCAAAATCATGCCATTTTATTTGACAAATGTGGCTGTAATCAACCTACTTAATTAATAGGGACTTGACCTATAGATTCTTTACTTTTAGCTGTCTCTGTACATTAAGCTGGGTTAAGAAAACATATCTGGTTTTATAAATTTAAAAAAAGACATTGAAGTAACCAAAATTACTTCAGGGTCAACGTTGGTGAAAACTAACCAAACCAATGACTAACCAAAGTGTAACAATTATTAATTACAAACTTTGCAAAGACAAACTTTCCATTTTGTCCTAGTTTTAACACCGTATTAGCTCAGACTCAAACCAAACGGGTCGGTCAAGCAACTTTCTTTTAACTGCTTTCAGTATATAGTTAAAAAAAAGACTATAAATCTTACACAAGCTAGTATATAATCCAGTCTATACATTAAATATACTTTAACTGTTCTTTTAATACAGAACATACGGTGCTGAATCAATATCATTTAAACTGGGACATTGTCAATGTTTCAATGAAACGAAGGCCCCTAGGGGGACATAAAGAGATTCATCCTGCAATGAAAAGTTTAATATTCCCATGAGGACAGTTCTAGTTGTCTGCTTAAACATGAATTATAGAAACATTAAAGACTGCGGCTGAGGAGACAGGACACTGGATGAGAGTCACTATAGACACACACGCATGGGTATTCATAGACCAGGCCATCCAGTTTATATGCTGCGAGTGAAACACATCATGACTCAAATAAACCAGTCATTTCATCTTCATGAGTAATTTAACCAAACACTATACTACAAGCAATTAAAATACAAACAAACTACATAATGAAAAAGACTTAAATTGTCTAATTGATGAAATGTATTTCTGTTTATATCTTTATGTTTGCTTTGAAATTACCTATGACAGGAACGTCGACATTACAAACGTGAATAAGATTCATTTTCTGGTTGCTTTATATTTGCATGTTTTTCCATTTGAACAGTTCTCAGGGAAAAAAAAAGACTCATCAGAGAGCATGAAATATTCCTGCTCTTTAAAGGTGATGCGTGTAATTTTTTGGATGTTAAAATACTTTATTCCATCCCAGCTTAATGTGCAGAGACAAGTATGAGTGGGCCATCTGTAACTTCATTTGCAAAAGAGTGTAAACACCGTGGCTCTGTCAAAACATTGCTGATTTGAGTGACCTGACACTTTCTGACTCAACAGAAAGTTTAGGGTGGGACACACATTTTTGCCAGTCAATGATCTCTCACCTCAAACATTATCGAATATAACTTAAGAATAGACAGTAGGTAACCACCTAGCAACCATCTAGAACACTCAACAACTGCATAGCAACAGCAAAGCAACCAATAACATCCATAACACCATATCATCATAAGATATTTTCACAGGGACAAGTACAACTCGCACACAAAAATAAGTCTATTGAGTTATAAATTTTTTTACAGCATTCCTGAAGATTTGCAAGTCTAATTTTAATGCTATTTACAAAAAAAACTTTCTCATTTTCACCTTTTCCACAACATTCTAATTGACCTTCCCAGAAGACTGAATGCCAGTGTTAAATGTCAGAAAGTCCATGAGACTCATCACTGCACCTGAACAGCCACAATCTATGTCTGGGTGGAGTAATCAGCCTAAAGAAAAGAGAAACTAAGGAGCTCTTCCTTAGAGAGAGAGAGAGAGAGAGAGAGAGAGGGAGAGAGACAGATCTTGATCTCTGCAGTCCAAGTGCTGTCTAATTGCCAAGTATGGGAAGTAGGTGTCCCCAATTCCCCTTTATCCATACATAAAGTTCCCAATTACAGCTCCCAGCAGCCGAGTGTAGACGGCTGTGCTGGAGAGAGCCGTGATGGAGGTCTCCACCAGCAGGTGCAGAGCTGCTCATCGTAATTGACAGACCAAGACAGGGAAAAAACCTGCTTTCCGAGTTACTCTCCATTTGCCGTGCGGATAGTCAAGCACCTGACAGCAAATCACTAGTTTTTCCTCTATTGTATCACTCACTCCCTAGTTTTTATCTGGTTCAGCTATCCACTTGCTTGTATTTAAGGCACGGGGGATCAGCTGGGCCCGTGTTCTTCCTGGGACTATTTAGCTGCAGTACTCCCCAGGGTTCTGATTATAAAACCATGCTTCGCTCGATAGGCCCCGCAAGTGCATATACATTTTATCTCCATAGGTTGTTATCAGTCCATTTTTTGTGAATTTCTACCCGCAACGTGCATTCCGAGTCTTTATTAGAGTTACGAGCTGAAATACAAGCGCATATTCTCTGATTTGCCTCACTGGTCATGGCTGGCTGCACCTGAAGGCTGATTTTCATTGATCTAAATTACCTGTCTGGTTGGGCAGTCACCAGATAGGAAAATATGAAGGCATAAAATCTGAGTCCTTCCAGTTCATTTTCTATATTCTGTCTCTGGCAATAGAGCAGGGTATAGCGCCAATCTGCTTGAAATTGATTTTTTTCTCTCTCAAGTATCAAAGATCAGACATATCAGGCTAGTATAGAGCTATTTCTTCTATTTCTTTATTCATTTCAATAATTCATGGTCTCGGGGGAAATGATTTCAGGGAAAGAGTTTTTCAATTACATTGCGGCCACAGAGGGACAGTTTTCTCCATGCTGTACATGTACAGAGCTCAGGAATAGATGGTTACAATAAGATATTGGTTTGAAACCTCTCAATATTGTGATGTAAAGGAGAATTTCAAAATATACTAATAAATATGTAGATAAAAAATGAAATGAACTAAACCCTGAGGGACACTGGAAGTAAAAAAAGGAAAAACAGGCAGGAAGAACATTCTAGAAGGAACAATAGAGAAAGGTTTTGTGCTCGGAGCACATATGTATGTGTGTGTGTGTGTGTGTCAGAGAGGAAAAATGTTTCTCCTGCTAGGCTGTAAAACAATTTCTTCACCTGCAGAATCACTGCAGTGTGTCTGGCATAGCATGAGAATAATTGTCTATTTCCTTCCCCATCCACTTATCAAATTCAAGTTTCTATTAATAGCCTTGACTGTATATTTACTGTAGAACTCAAGTAAAACACCACTTTGACTATCTGTGGTCAAGACAGAAAAATAATTGTGTACATACAATACAATACAATTTATTACATTATTCTCAAATTATTTCCTGTTCTAAACTCTTCCCATAAAACACTGAATCATACACACTGAATTCATACAGTTGTATTCCATATCGCAATGAAGTCTTGTACAAATATTACTTTAAAACTCATATTTCCCATAGAAACGGAACACGCTACGAGTAAATTATATACGAGTACATTTTTGTATGAACTAATCTTAAAAATTAAGTCAGAACTGGACTTCTGCAGATGGATTTTATGCAGGTTCTGTTTTTTGGAGACTTTCCAAAAATTGTGGATGCTGATGCAGTTTCCCCCAGAGAGAGAACAGCTGCAGTCTCCTGGGAGCCCATCCCTCCATTACCCCTTAATTACTCCTGAGAAGTGTTCAAATTTAGTGATTAACTCCATCAGAAGTGTGGTAATGAAAATTCATGTTTAATCATGCATTTTTTTGTGCGCTTAACCACATGTTGTTTGTAGCGTCTGCATGTGTGTTTGAAACTTGTGTAGATGCAGGTGTTTAAGAGATACCTGGGTCCACTTCCTGTGTTTGTTTTTATCTAACTTTGAAGAAGTTGGTGTCATTTCCTGGTATTTCTAATTCTGGAATTTTAATTTGGAATTTAATAAGAGCCATGGAACTATTAGTTTAGAGCAAGCATGAAATAAACGTAATCGTTTGTGTTGCCAGAAACTTCTTTTCCAACCACATTTTTCCATATTTCTCAATTATCTCTTCGAAAATGAAGGTTCCGTTTTCTGGAACAATTACGCACACCCACAGCACACACACGGAGAATAATTACATCTGAAATATGTATTATCACTCTCAATTTCATGCAGTCTCATTCTAAGTATGCTTCTTTCCCAAATTGATTACAGTTCTCATTTTCATAGAATTAGTTTGAATATCTAAGAGAGATGCCCTCACACAACACTGTAGAATGAATCTCTGGTGCTTATAATGAGCCGTATTTAACTGCACTCTCATTATGTGTATTTGTTTTATCTTGTACATCATATACTATATAAACAATTAAAGGCACTGTAGGCAATTTTTCCAGAAACATTATTGTTGTTATGCTGGTTGAATATTTCTTCACATCCTGATAGCAATGGCTAAGTGTTCTAAATATATGTTCATCCTTGCCTGTCAAACTATCTAGTCAAATGTATTAAAGAAAGTGAAAGTGCTCTAAAGGCACAGTGGGGTCTTAAGCTTCAAGGCTCGATTGCTATTGCTAGCCTCTGAATAACTGCTTTTGTTTAGCTTCAGACAAAATCTGAGCTAAAAAAACAGCTAAACTATTGGCCTTGGGTAATAAGCAATCACCAAGAACACCCTAGTAACAAACTAACAACGTCTTAGCAACATCCTAAAACAACTGCACAGCAACGCATTTAAAACCACTTGCAAACAGCCTAGCAACCACAGAGCAACTCCCCTAGCAACCACATTATCCAAAGACATTATCCAAAGACCTTTGAATCAATAAGTGCTGCTCACTTCCTATAATATACAATGTACTTGAATGTTGTGTCAGCATGATATCAATCATATCAAAAGTACCAAGTCAAAGCAATTAGACAAATTAGCATTTCATTTTAGCATTGTACTTTAGGGCTTTCAGAACAGATATGCAGATTGCTATTACAATTCAACAGATAACAAGAGCCAAAAATTGAGCCACATATTTCTCATGCAAACAGACACTAGGCCTCTATGGAAAATGTTTTATGAAAACATTAATGACAACTTGCTTGAAAAGCAAAACAAAAACTATTTTGTTTCTCTATAAAAGAAAGATAATTGTTTTGGCCCTGGAGGGGTTCCGTACAAATAGCTAATGAAGGTAATTGTTATTAATTATTCAATGCATTCATGTCAATTATGACAAAAAACAACTTCTACTCATTTATTGTCTGGAAAGGCAATGAACTTCTGCATAATTGTCTGATATGAAACTCTAAATCTGTGTTTAATTTATTTTCTAAAAGCTAGCAAAATGACCTGGATTTCAATTTTTAAAAAGCTGCAAAAAGCAGTCAGTAAAAAACAGTGCATTCAGAGGTGAGCCCTTATGGAAAACCATAATGATAATTACCTTGTTTTCCATAATAATCCTACAATAATACTTTACTGCTTCTTAAGAAATGATAAATGACACAGAGTCTGCACATTTTTCCCCACTGCAAACTGGAATTTTAGCAAGGCCAGCTAAGTGAATAACCATTTCTGACCTGTCGCCTGATCCACAGAGTTGATTTGAAAGCATCTACATAAGCAGAAAGATATTAATCTTATTCATCTGATGGCTATGTACATACGGTCAAGGTAAACCTTCATATTGCATTCATATTTGTTGGTATTTGGAAGCAAAGTATATACAGTAGGTACAATATCCGCATATTGGCAGCATCAATAGCATAAACTCTTTAGACAGGACCAGTCAGAACTGACATACACAGAACATCTCAACAATATATCATCAAACTCATTCATGTACATTTCATTTAGTACTTATTGATCCATGTTTGTTGTTTCAAAGTTTCTGTCTTGGTCTTTAGAAAACACATTCATATTTACATGACTACCTATGAATATTAATGAGATCACATTGATAAGTTCCTGACTCTTTTGTTTGAATTGATAGTTGAATTGACATTTAGACTTTGACAAGGAAGATATATTCTTTACCTAATTCAAAGAACAGTAAAGTTTTCAGTCCCATTAAAATGCACAAACCAGCAATTTACCCAGCGATTCATGGAATCTTTCTGCATCTAGACCATCTAAATATCATGTTTTTGTCATCTTCAGGAAGGTATTTAAGGAAAAAAAGCTTTTGTATAATTTGGACAACTTGGAACACAAGTCAAAAGACCTATATTTATATTACTTCCAATCCATGTTCATTTTTGATTATTTAAGACTGAATGCTCTTTAAAACTAAAAAAGGAAGCAAGAATTCCCATAACTATTTCTGTAACATCTCAAAAATCTTTCCTAGACAGCGGATGATATTAAAAAGAAAGCTAACATACTCTTTTTCGTAAACCTCCTTTCCTCAGAAATTACATGCTAGCCCTTTAAAAAAAACTTAACTGAAAACTCCATTAAACCTCCGCTAAGGCAGGTGACAAATCTTCTCAGGGGACACTGTGTGCCCCTAACCTCCAAGCAATGACATTCCCCTTTGGGAGTGCGTACGCCACCGTTTAAAATGAAACGTAGCTCAGGAGAGACTCTGTCCATCTGTAATCAAGACAGAAGTTCAGGCTGGTCTCTACCAGTCTCTTCACAATCAAGACAGTCAGAATGAAAGTCTTTTGAGGCAGTAGACAAAAGATGCTGTGTTGATGAGGAACAAAAGCAATCAGTCGTCTTTGTGCTATATGTCTGTCTTTGGCCTGTAGTTTTACCTGGCTTACATGTGTTCCTATTATGGCTTTGGTCAAACAATATTTCCTCTACTTCAATAAAAGACATGAAAAGGCTAAAAGACCGATGTTTTCAAATATTTTGATGGCTACAGTATAAAAAGACTTATAAGGAGTCTTTTTATACTACTTAAGGAGAAAGGGGTCTTTGTTTCTCTAACAATCGGTGTATCACAGCACCATTAACACCACATTCCTTTAATAAAAACTCTGTTAATGAAACCATGTGCTTATCAGAGATTAATCATCATGTTCAAGGCTTACTTGATTCATTGGCTGTAAACTCTTCTCGGTGGGCTGTAAAGCTGTCCGTCACTCTATGGACCAGGGTCAACCACTATATCCATTCTTCAGCGGGCTGTAACCGATGTGTCATGTCTCGGTGGGGATGCATGAAGGATTACATGAATTAAAGATAAATTAGGGATGTTTTTCCTTTTGACAGTCAGAGTAGATAAAGCCTTTTAAATCTCTAATGTCATAATATGACATTTTTCAGTACAGCAGAATATTTAATGAGAAAAATGGTAAGGCAGGACTTAATTTCATCCATTAGGAAGTGACTGGATTGTGAAAATTCCTATAGAATAGAAAATAAAGGAATTAGACTGGAGGCAGACATCCAATAGCTTGCAGGTGCCAAGTTACGTCCGACCAATTTATAGCATATGAAATCATGTTACCTGTGCATTAACATTAAAACTGAAGTACATTTGTAGCGTATTTGCGACCTACTTTTTGAGTGTTTCGTAACATCTGCATGTCTGTATGGGTAGTTCCAGTTAATTCCAGAGAAAAATCACCTGTATAAAAATTGATCAAACACACAGGCAGAAATTTATGGGTGAGTGCAAAAAGGAAACTGAATTTTCTAGCCATCTGAAAGAGCTTTTACAAACATCTGCTATTTTGAACCATTATGTCAGTCCACAAAAACAAGATTTAATATATAAAAACAATTTTCTCTAAATGGGGCTATAGGGGACTAAAACCAAAACATGCTTTAGAATTTAAAAGTAACAATTTACTTTTAAAATCAGAATTTAAATCAACAGTTTGTTTAAAAATGAGAAAGGTAAATAATTTACTCACCCTCATTTCAACCCCTTTGTATATAACCTCAGATGCCCTTTGTTTCTATTTGGTTTGGTGAAGCAGACAACATCCAATACATGGATCATCTGGATTTCCATAAACTTGGGTAGCTTGTGCCTGCTCAGCATTTTGCCTTCAAATCAAAAAGAGTAAAGGCATATTAAAACATTCTGCATATTAAGTTTCAGTTTTCAACATTTTATTCAAATTATTTTGCTGACAACAAATTTTGTAATGGGGACAAAATGCATTAAAAAACACAACAGAAGTATTTAGCAAGTGAACTGTGACTTTTAAACCCCATCATATCCAGACAGACACACAAATGGAAGCAAACACACACACGCGCACACACACACGGATTATATCATGTTGTAAGACGATGGCCAGACAAAGGCTGCTGATATCGATTGGGCTGGTGTTCTGATAGCCTCTCTCTGTCCGTGGTCACACCCTCTCTGTACTTCAGACGTTTTGAAACATTGGCGATCGATGACAGCCTCACATTGCCTCCTGCAGCTGTTTATTCTCTAACCTGTGGCTTCCTTTGTTGTTGATTTTTTCAGTTTCAGCTCAATGAAACAGATCTGAACTTTAATAAATATCATCTTGTGTTCATTGAAGGGTACACTGAGACGCATTGTGTAAAGCAGAAAACATCAAGCCTCATTGGATTTTTAAACTAAAGCATCATGGCTTACCAACAGACACACGTCTCCGCACGTCATTGAATGACGACTAGATCTGCCTTTGACAATGTGTCAGAATTGTTTCTTGTTATATATATATATATATATATATATATATATATATATACACATATATGTTTATATGAGACCTGTGCTGGCAAAATGAGTCACAATAAGCAAATGTTTATTCTAACATCTTCGTATGATTTGTTTGAATGGGATGAAAACAATAAATGCACTACAACTATCTGAAGCACGAATCGTAGAGAGAAAATCTCTAAAAGATTTTAGAAGTGTAACTGCTATTTAAAGTAGTTGGATCATTAGACAAGGACGTAATTAACTCATTGATTTGTGAATCTCAAATATGACATTTTTACTTGTTTTGTCTGTAGTTCATAATTACCTTGCACACATTCACACTCATTTTTCCAGCAGAAGCCACATATTAAGGTTTTGCAAAAAATGCCCCATTCCTGAGCATTAGAATTCCACACCCTAACTTTTGCTGATGTGCCATTATAACTTTTGTGTAAACACTCTTTGCATGTGAAATGAGTAACTGAAGTGCTTAGTCGCAGGCTGCGAGACTGCTGTCAGGTTTAATATAGTCTATGGTGCCCCATTCTTCAAACAACAGCCTCTTTGAAAAGCCTAAATTACACTGACAAGTTCGGAAAACAAACCATGGCGAATTTTACAACACACATATTTAAGGTTGTATGGAGATGCAAAGCAACATTTGTGATGCTGAGAGCCAGAAACAACTTACTTCCCCAAAACTTTCTTTCAACATTGACATAAAGCTATAGATAGATATGCTTAATATGTTTCATGTTAAAAGTAAGATATGGTGAAGATGCTTCTGGCTATATATGTTTAAGGGGGGCAACTTTCCGATTCTCATGCATCATTGTAAACGTGGGCATTAATGAATTTGGGTTTCTGACATTAGAAATCCAAGGATTTTGGAGGGAAGTGCTTTGTCCATCATTTTTTTTTCCCATCAGTTCCCTTAGTTCTAAGTGCTCTTTATGAACCAGAGAGAAAGTTTTTCTCAGAATGGGACCCCTGCAAAGCTCTTTCATGCAGTCATTTTGCATGTTCTACATTATCAGAGCCTGAGTGGTGTTTTGTTCCATTTACGTACTTTGAGCATCAAGGTGACCATGGTATCAAAGTGCTCTAAATGCAGTCGATGAGTGTTCCTTTGATTGGATAATATTATACATACTTTCAGGACAATGCATGATATTAGAAGACTTCTCAACGGTTATCAACATTTTCCTGTTACCTGAATGCTGCTATGCAGGGAAAAGATTGTTTTAAACACTCCAAAGGACGTTTCGGAAGTGCTGTGAGTTTATCTTTTTGGATTTTGAAAAATCTCCCACTTTTCCTTTTGTTCCCACTCTTTGTCAACATCTCTCTTACTCAGCATCATCCTGTTCATTGTAAAAACATTATTAATCTTGGCATTAAGATATACATTTACATTTATTCATTTAGCAAATGCTTTTATCCAAAGTGACTTACAAGTGATGAATATATTAGATCAATTGCTGATGACCCCATCACAAATGGACAATGTTTAACATGGGTACAAGTTGACCAGCAAACTTCAGAAGTGCTAAACCAAAATCAGTCCAATACTCGTGAACATACAACTTCCTTCATAAGTCACCTGTTCTTGAGCAGACTTAAAAAAAGCAAGAAGCTAAAGAAGAATTTAAATAAAATAATAATTATAGAATTTGTTTCATCAATCTCCACACCTTTAGACTTCATTCTAACTCTTCATTCTTGGATATCTCTCTCAAAAATAAAGTCCAGCATCTGGAATGACTATCAGAGCTCCCACCAGCTATCTGTAACAGATCAATACATGTGACTCCCACACACCCACAGAGTGTTGGCTGACACACACACACACACACACACACACACACACACACACACACAGGCAGCAGTGCAAAACAGAGCATCAAAGCTTGAACTCAAGTGAGATTTCCGACTGGATATCTTATTCAGCTTTCATGTCTGATGATGTAATGCAGTGATGTACGTCTAAATGTGGGCATACAGCACAGCAAATTATGAAAGCAGGTTGTTATACAATATACACATAGCTTAAAGCACTGATTCCATTCCAGAAAGGTACTAACAAGGTTCCAGAAAGAGACTAACATGAAAGTGCATATATGATGTAGTCAGCATAGGTATCAGGATAGGTTGCCAGCTCAAATGGAACACCCACAATCTGCTTATGGCACCGCCCACAGCACTGACTACATCCTATTTATTTGTCAGTTATGTGTAATGCACGGAAAAAGGCAAGTTCCCAGATTTGTCATTTAAACAAGGTCCCTGGTTATTACAAAGAGTGTGTTTAAAGTAAAACTAATCACTGGATTTGTCAATGTTAACATATCAAGTTAAAATATATACTTTAAATACATAATTGCTTCAGTTAGAAAGTTTTCTTGAAATAGCAAGTTATCCACAGGCAAAATGTAGTTTAAAGTATATATTTAGGTTACAAAAATGTTAGAAAGTCTAGACAAAATACAACAGAAGTATAGTACACCTTTAGCTATTCTTAGTCTTTTTTCCTTTTCTTCAAAAAAAGAAAAATGAAAAACAAGGGCCAAGCAAGCTCCAACACCTACACACAGCGTCGTCTCAAACTAAGACGTGCATGACCATAAAACCACACTTTAAAGGAAAAAAAATCTTTACATTTATATACAACAGCATAAGGATTCCTATGAAAAATTGAAAAACTGAAAATTCTTCGTGCCGAACAGTCATTCGAAGTTTTACCAGCTTGTAGTTTCAATAACTTTTTACCACTAGGTTATTTTATACAGGACTGTTTTACCTGTGGTTAGCTTTTTTAAAGCCAATATATAAAGCCTAAAGATGCTTTAATATTTACTAGCGCAGAAACATTCAGACTATACAAAGGCCAGAAAAATGCTGATATGGCCGATTTGGACAGGATTAAAATCACAGAGAAGCTCTAGTAATTATTGCAATACCCCCCTCACCATTTAAAATCCCATCCGAACAGGCCTAAAACAGTGTAATGTATGAAAAACCAAAAACAGGTACTTTATGAAAGTACCAGACTCTGCCCACAGAGATTCTGCTGAAGTGTTGAATCATCTATAAACGAAACAAACATTTTTCCCCCCTCTCTTCTGTTTATTTTTCATTCTCTTCCACCAACTTCTCAACTGCCCAAACCCACATGGGTTTTGCATGAAAAATCTCTCTCATTAGTTTCAAACCAACTTGTCAAGGTGCAATAATGCAATGTTCTGTGATCTCTCGGGAGGTATTCTAAATTCGTCTGTGTGTGTTTGTTTGTTTGTTTTGCAGTGAGCCAGATGTCTAAAGGGGATTTATCCACCTTTAAATGTGAAATGCTTTGAGAAAGATGATTTACATATCAATTAAGTATTAAAGGCAAGTCATTTGGCTCTGTGTGCAATGTTGTACACACATCCCAAACCTCAGGAGAATGATGCCAGGCCCTACCCATGCTGAAAACACACACACAAATTCTCAGTGTCCAGCAGTACACACTCCTGCTCATTAATCATAGGGGTGGGCGAGTGTGGCAGGTGAACAGAAGGTGCGACAGTGCCTCACCTCTCCTGGAGCTCGGCAGGAATACCAACATCCTGCGGCGGAGCTTTCCCGCTTTATTCGCAAGTCAGCCTCTCTTTCTTCTCCCTCCTCCTCGCATTTGGGTTTCCATGCGTGTTTCTCTCCGCCCCCTTGCCTCTCTTCTTACTTTCTGTATGCAAAGTTGAAACGGATCACACAAATACAATAATTTATGCCATGCCATGCCTAATGTTAGTATGTTTGATTTGAAACCTAAAGCAGATGAGACAACTGTAAATAAATTAAAGACTTTAATTGAGCCTCATTTCTTGAAAGTCATGCAATAGCCTGGTGCGAGTATATCTTGGTCAATTTTGAAGCATGACAGCCATGGTCAATATTAACTGTCATGGTATTACAAAAAGCTGCTTAAAATTCTCTCAAGCACTTCAAAGACAATCATAGCAAGCAGGTTTTAAAGAACTTAAGGGTCCATAAAATCAACAGAATATCGTTTTCTTCAAGGGTGAGGTGACAACATCTTTTCACTTCATACAATGTCCATTTCTATAAAAACTCAAATCCATCATTTCTGTCATTCTGGTTTGTTAGACTGTTGATTGATTTGATCTCTTGATGGTCTTAGAAATTTAATAAGACTTCGATAAGACAATTTGACAATGACACATAAGTACCACCCCTAAGAGTAACAGCACAGTGTGCTGAAAATAATAATAGAGAGCATTGGTGTCAACTGGAACTATGATGTAGCCTTATGATGCTTTTGAAAAGGCAGCCCTGATTGGCTGATAGAAAGGCTGTTGCAGGCCACCAATGATGTAGGTGGAACATCCTGCTTGGTGAAATTACATTCACCAGTATTTAAGAGTGTTATGTGTGTGAGAGAGCGAGGCATAGAGAAAGAACAGGGAGATGAGAGATTGGGAAAGACACCAGCTAAAAATGTTTCAAACGAGATCTGATGTTTATTAAAGACTGTTCCTCCCGCAGGCCCACACACAGCACCTTAATTATGGAAGTCCTTTATTCATTTCTCACTTAGCAAACACCCACCCATGCTCCTGCTCTCCCCTACGGCCCCTCTCTCCATCTCTCCTTTATTCTGTCTGTCTGTAGCGTTTTCCCTTCAACACAGTAGCGCTGCTATCAGAGTATGAGATCAGAGGTGGTACTTTACAGAGAGCTATGGTGCTATTTCACAAAGCTTAGAAAAGGTCTGCAGTATTGATGTTTGCCTGCCAGTCTGTGTTTAGAAAAACATAATGATGATTAAAGACACTAATTAATTGGTTAAACTGAATATTTTGCTTGACCGGAGCATTTGACTCTCCACAAAACTCTCAAAAACTTTGATTCAACATTGTATTATTAGAAATTAGACTATAAAGATATTATCAGTCAACATCACACTGCTATAAACTAAAACAAATTTCTACCAAAAAAGTACTGTGTTGTATTCCACAGTTACAGAAATACATGAAACCATGACAGGGATTATAACAGGATTGAGCCACAATCAAAATTCTACTTCCTTAAATTTGTATTTCAGTTCAATTCATTCAAAATGACACAGAACTCTCTCTTCTCTGTGCACACTTGCTGCACTCAATCTCACTCTATTCTTTTACATCAGCAGAGAGTAGAGATATGGTTTGAACCTTCACAGCATCTGCTTCCTGTCAGTCAACCTGACCCATGCTGCCATAAGTGAACCAGACGAACAATAGCAGAAGAAAAAAGCATCCCATGATTCTTTCATCCTCTGTTATCAATAACAAAAGCTTGTAAACTGGATTTCTGCTGCAAAATGTTTCACATGAACCGTCTCATGTCAGGAGAAACAAACAGCAAGAACTGTCAAATTTTCCCTCAAACTTTATTGAGCGCAGAGTGAGGAACGCAGGGAGCGATCGGTTGGTTTACCTTTAGAAACACTGACAAAAAGAAACAGAGCATACAGTTTCCACTTGAAGGCACTGGAAAGTTAAAGCACTCTTTCCCACAATGCTTTGCTTTCAGAACTGGGTTAAAGACTCAAACTAAAGTTGAGGTTTCAATGCCTCTCAATTATCTGTCTTATTTGTGGACTTCCTGCCTACATGCCTGAGGTTGCAAATACCATTATTTTGTTAACTGGTTATTTGGCACAGTGGTATAATATTGAACTCAGTCAAAGAGGTTTGTTTACTTTGACAATCACCTTCCACCCCAAAAGTTCCCCCTTAAATGAAAATGCAGTTTTTTTGGCATCACTTAATAAGCCTCTCATGGCTTTCCTTTAAATGTACATTTTGGTATGAAATCCACTTTCAGGTTGAAATCCACGTTTGGTTCTCTTTACTTCTTCTACAAACACATTAAGGGCACACAACAGCCATAAAAGGGGTGATCATGTGCCCCCTTCAAAAATGAAGAATTGGGCACCCTAACTCTTAATCTCATGGACTTCATGACTGTCAACACAAATACACACACACAAAGACATTTGTGTAAAGCAACAAATGTAAATAAAATAAAAAACACACATGGGACTTTTAAAATCAATGTTTACTACTGATACTGTACCAAAAGGACTGAGCCTCACTGAGATATCCAATCAATGTGTTTTTTTTTTGTTCATTAATGGTTACATTTTCAACACTTAGCATAAAGGCTATCATTAACATTAGCGTTGAAGTGAAAAAGAAGTGAATTTTGTCATATCAGTCACTCAACAGAAAGCAGCTAGTATCAGAAGCATATAAATAAACTAAAAACATACTATAGTATAGCACTTTGTATCGAAGCAAAAAGCAGATAAGTATTGCCAATGCAAAACAGTCTGTACTGATTAAATGAACTGGAGTTGCCCCCTTGTCCTTTTAGTGTCTCCCCGGTGCACGTTTAACGCCCGCCACAAGCATTCGTTTCATATCACACTTTCTCTGTTTGTAGTTAATTCTCTTTTCATCTACCCGACATCTCTTTCCCTGACTCGACCTGCTCTCCGTTATTATTGGGAGGCAATAGGATTGGTAATTGTAGTCGGCGTGGGAGAGGCCTAAACGCCCTTCCCTTGGTGAGCGTTTGAAGTTCAGCTTTCCATCTCCATGATGGATTTTTAATGATCTCGCCTATAAACGCAAAGCCAGTTGTTGATGGCAGTAATAACAATGACTATCAACAAACTCTCAAACAGGGCAATTAAAAAGAAGGTAATATCATGAACTGCTCACCCGCAAAGGTTAAATTAAGTTGGTGTAATGAGACCGTCTTGCATAAATCCATCTTCATTGTCGACTCGCTAAATTCATCGTCAGCAGAACAGGTCTTCCTTGATCTCAAACAGGGCTGGGATTTCTGAACAGCACTTTAGGGTAAGAGGATACATGATTGCATCATTATTTCAAAGAAGAATTTTTTAACTGTACAGATACATTACAAATGTACACCAGGCAATCCTACACATCTCTGTCAAAACAACAAGAGAAGTATTGCCTCATCTTTTTATTTTCCATTTAATGAAACCACAACCACACTTTATATATATTAAAGCTGAAAAAAATACATGGACACAAACATATTCATTCATTTAAGTGAACAGACTGTGTTTTGGTTCTGTTGATTGTCAATATTGCTACTTATATATTGTATATGACTATTTAATTTCTTGATATGATTTACCATGTTTATGATTCACCATGTTGATCCACCAAATATTCAGAGAAACAGACTGAATAAAAATAATGTGTGTTTAAAAGTACTTCTAGAATTTCTAAACAGACTACCACACTAAGTTGTATATTTTATTGTACTTAAAGTGTCATCTTGCTCAATTTTAATCCACAGAACTAAGGAGAGCAACCATATTAGAAAATCCTCAAACATTTAATTGAAAGGGCCTATCTATATTGTTGTAAACCACAGGGGGGAATTTAAACAAAATAAATAATTTTAATTTATGTCATGTTGAAAATTTTAAGTTGCTTATAATGTTGATTATTATTTTTAAACATGTAACTTAATATATTATCAGAGTACCTTTGATAACCTTATATTTTAGTTATATTTTATTTATTGAATGGTTTGTTCCTTAGTGGGAGGAGCCATGATCTATAAAAGCAGAACAATTTGCAGCCATTTTGGTTTTTTTTGTGTAGTGCTGTGGATTGGATTTGTGACAGTTTTTGCCCAAGTGTAAGTTTGTGGTTTGTGTTGGTAATGGTTATCTTCATGTGTAAGTTTATGGTTTGTTAGTTAAATGTTTGTTGGCTCTGTTTTGTTTATAATCGATGCGTTTGTTAGAATCTATTTGTTGTTGTTTTTTACTGTACCTTATATTATAAAGGAATCAAAACACTTTGGATTTTTTTTCTCAACTGTCTTTATTTTTGGTCATCTGACTGCAAGTGTGTCTTGCTCATTACTGCTTGTTAAACTTGCATTGTAATGTATAACAGCCAAAGTATTAAGTTGCTTATGTTGATTGTTTTTAAACATGTTGCTTAATATATTATCTGTTTTTTGTTAAGCTTATATTTTAGTTACATTTTAATTATTTGAATGGTTTGTTTCTTCTAATTGGTTTTGTGATGGTTCAGTTCAAGCATAAGTTTATAATATGTGTTTGTTACATATTTGAATGTTTTGTTTAGAATCTGTGTTTGTTACAATGTTTCTTTTGTGTTGTATGCTTTATGCTGTTATAAAGGAATAAAATGCTTTGGATTTTTCTATCAACTGTCTTTTTGTTTTTTGATCCTCTGATTTGCCAGTGTGTCCTTGCTCATTACTGCTTGTTAAACTTACATTGTAATGTATAACAGCCACCATGTTTGTTTTTACAAACTGACAAATAAGTATTAAATATCTTTCTCTAGTAATTCACAGCATAAAAACTGTGAATAGAACTGAACTTGTATTTAACCCGAACATCCCTGTAAAGATAATTAACCTCAAACTCATATTTACAGTTCATGATTGAAGGTTTATTTAGAATCTAAGCTTTATATGATTAGCCTGCTGTGGAGAGCCAACGTACCTGCAATAAAATGCATGTATGATTTTAGTGATGGCTTGTTTGTGTTTACAGAACAGATAGGCTTGGAAATTTCCTAAGCTGCAGTCAAGTGCACCCTTCATGCTACAGGTGTCCCCTCCCCTTACAGCATAATTGTTATAATTACAGTATAATTTGGGAGTTGTTTGAGGGTATTTCTCTTTGGGGAGATCATTAAACTGTGTTTAGTAAGACCTGTAGGCCAGTGCTGGCCACAGATACAAGCCCAAATTAGCTGTACAGTCATTCTAGGGAAACCAAATGAAATGAGCCCTGGGGTTTGTGAGGTGGGTGTTTTCTGCGTGCAGCTGGGCTTTATGTAAAGTGTAGCAGGCTGTCATGGGTAATTAGCGCCTACTCAAAAGGTGAAGAGGCAATTGAAAAGCTCATGAAGGCTTTCAGGGGTGATAACTTCAATGGAACACACTGGAATTTGGAAAAGGGTAATCCGTTTTGGAGTGGGTAATGGAAAGATTGTGTACTTTGTAAAGGAATGTTTTAGCTCCGGTGTGTTGACTTCACGCAGCATGCTGCAACGGGTTCATCAATCTCATTTTCCTGTAACATTATCACATAATCCATTTTTGTAGAACAAAAAAGTAGGACACAGCAAAGTTCAGTGTAGAAAAACATGGCAGTTAAAGGTTGTGTAACCAATTTCGGAGACGCTAGCAATAGCAAGCTAGTTTTGGAAGCAATAGAACCCATCTGCCTTCAGAGAGCTTTCCAAAGCCACGCCTCTTCAATAGAACTACATTCATGATTGGATGAAGATTTTATGGTCCTGTGAAATGAGTTCAATAACTCCTGTTATAAACTCATTGTTTACCATGACAATTTTTGTTAAGGTCAAAGCAACACATAGAACTTAAATGGAAGTTATGACACAACTTTACAGATCAGATGTAGTCATTGGTTTGTTTCCCTCAAAGAAAAACGAATAATTTCCTTGGTGGCCCCAAGCTTTCAATAAACTCTAATCTACATAGAAACATAATAAATATGACTGTAGTTTTTTTTTAATAAATTGAGATTCTGCAATGCTGCCTTGGCTCTGCCTTTTTCATCTGCCTGTGGTTTGGATCTCATAGTGCCAAATCAAGACAGAGCCACAGAAAATAGAAGATGAGAGGAGGACAAGGAGAGCTGATGGGAAGATGCAGTCATAAAGAGATGGAGATAGAGACACTGATTGGGCAGTGGGAGGGGGCGAAGCTGAGCACTTGAAATAGAATGTCTATTTACCAGAGTCTGATTGCATATCCATTCAGAAAGGTCACAACAAGAGGCCCCACTTTCGTGCCTGTAATCTGGATCCTGGATGCTCTGTAATTAACAGATTATTTACATAAGCATGCATGTGAAAAGCTCTCAGAGACTTGTAAATCTTGCTCATTCGCTCCAACAGGCAAGTTTTTCCTCTCACTCTCTCGTTCATGCTACCCAAACAATTCGCTCGCTTCATTTCCCCAGTACCTTCATTAAATTGTGATTTTCTCAGATTGCCTCTTCCAGGTTCGATTCCATTCAGCAGACACACTGGGAGGGTTCATTGACGTTAACTTTGTTCTGTGATTTTGGCACTTCAGAATTTCATCATTTTAAATCACTTACAGAAATGTTTGTATCATTCGTCTCTTGGTTATGATTAACTGCCGGTAATTAATATTCATCCTCTTAAATTTTTAAGTACATTTTGGGTCAGCTCAGAATCTCCATATTTCATTCCATAGATTCTGAGTTTGGCTGCCCTTGCAACATGACATGAACATCAAACAAACAAAACTTCGAAGTCAAAATTATGGTTAAATATTAAGAGCGAGAGCCAATCTCCTCATCCCATCCAAAACAAACCTCAGACATTAGGAGAGCTACTTGTCTTTAGGTCAGTTTTAATACATACAGCATTTCTTATTGTCTGCTTTTCCTGAGTGCATTCAAGAGACCTTTGAACATCAAAGCCACTGTCGCTTTATTCTTGCTCTTGCTGTTTCCCTTTCACCGACTCTTTTGTGCTTCTTTTTTCAGTGCCTGATATGATATTTAAAGTTGCACTTTGATGTTGCTCAGCCTTTTTAAAACTCGCCTTTTTTGTCCTGGTTCTTCCTTGTGTTCTGTTGCACTAGCTGGTATGGAGATTTTGGGCAATGTTCTTGTGATTATTTCATCTAGAACTTTCTAAAAAGTGATGAAGGTCAGGGCAGTCTGTGCTTCTCATTGAAGACAAACAGTTTTTAATGTACGTTTAAATGTATATTGAAGCCTAAAGGTGCAGCAAGTGATTTCTGAAATATATATTTAAAATTGATACCCAAACAAACACACCCCTTTCTTCACTGCTCCACCCTCAAAAACAATGCTATACAGCACAGACAAACAGTTGGTGCATACGCCCCTTATTGCTGATTGGCTATAAGAATGTTATGGCATTAAGGTAATTTGTCTCTCATTTACACAGAAAAGACTATATGCAAACACATTATTTGACACATTAAAAAACAGACATCCAGCTAATAGTCACAACATTGTTTGGGTGTTTATTTTAATTTTCAGCTGTGTTTTTCAGAAATCATTAATGACACCTTTAATGCTGTAAATCCTAAGATCCTCATTGTGTTGTGCCAGATAAGTACTGCTTTACTATTAAAATGATCAGCCAAAAGTAAAGTCTTTTAAAAGCTATTGCTCCATTTAACAGCTTCACAGCGGTGGGCTAGTTGTTGTGCGGTTAACTACTTTAGACAAGATTGCCTCTAGCCTAACTGCTAGATTGCAGATAGTACATAGTTTATGAAACTAATATTAAGGGGATTTTTTCACCAGTTACAACATTCATCTAGCAATGATGTATTGCCATTAGAATGCAATGAAAGTAAAACTTCCAAACACCAATAAGGGTGTGTATTACTACAGCCAGAATGTGTAGTTTTAATTTGGGCTTTTTAAAAAAAATTTCTTGATTTTTTTTTTCCACAGGCAAAGGAATTCATTCTGTTATAAAATATGAGCTATGTGTACAACCTACCTATGATGTGTACCAGAGACTTTCCCGATATGAATACTAAATTACCTAAGCACCCCACTAACTATGTTACAGTAATAATGTAATTTTTACTTGTAGTTAAATTTGCTCAGGCAGTTTTAGCATCCTGTGTCTCTGCCAGAGAGGA
Source organism: Yasuhikotakia modesta (assembly GCA_036877545.1). Classification (NCBI taxonomy): domain Eukaryota; kingdom Metazoa; phylum Chordata; class Actinopteri; order Cypriniformes; family Botiidae; genus Yasuhikotakia; species Yasuhikotakia modesta. The sequence goes on along the minus strand of JBAJNP010000067.1, from coordinate 112,072 downwards.
TAAGCTAGCGCTCCTCTACTAATCCCTCAACACTGTGACCAGCAATGTTAGGAAAAAGACACAGATGTCGGGGTGCAGAGGAACATGAAAGCTAAATCCTCAGACATTCATTTTAATAAAGGTCTCAAAGCGAGGTGTTGAAGCCTAGTCGTGTAATTCCTGACATTTCGAGTCAATGCAATATCTCATTGTTCCTTGCCTTCGTCTGGTGAGACTAGAACGGGATTAATTGAAGATGTATTTGGGGATGTGCGTCAAAAATGGAATAATAGAACATTAACCAACCAGGTCCCAAAGTTCTAGAACAGACGGTCTCTAAGTGTCATGCGAAATAAACACAGCATTTAAATTTATGCATTTGGCAGATGCTTTTATCTGAAGAGACTTGCAGTGCATTCAAGCTACGCATGAGTGTACACATTTCCTGGGAGTCACACCCATGACCTTACTATTGCTAGGACACAGCAGAAAAACAAGTGTACCATAAATAATTGGAACATAATCCCAATGGTTTCAGTGTTTCTTGTATACTTACAGTAAGGGCAAAAACTCAGCCTCATTAAAGAATTAAACAAATATAGTTCACACTGTAAATATACAAAGAAAAAACTAATATTGTTTACTTACAATATCCCCATAACTCTTCACTATTTCTCTACTCAACATCTAAGTGTTAACTGCGAATTTAAAGATGGCAGTATTTAAAGAAGAACAGTGAGAGACGACATTAGTTACGCACATAAACAACATGTTGCTTAAAATAACATCATGGGCTACCAAAGAAGCTTTAAGAAAACTATCCTTTTATTGTTGAAGATAAGAAACAATAAACAGGGAAATTGTTTGTGTTTGATATTTCAACATCCCTTCTGCTTTAAAGTGGAGCTTCAAAATTCCTAAAGCAGCTTTCCACTAGCCAAAATGAAAAGGAATTGTCTGTATTATGTAGTCAAAGATCCATATTATAGTCTTCAAATTAAAACACAAAATCTGCTTTTACAAGCACATGTTTGGAATGCAGGGGTGGCAAATAGCATTTGCATGAAGAAAACAATGATTAATTAATAATAATAATTTAAATTCCAGCTCAGTGATTCAGTGGTGTCGAGACCGTGACTGTTATTGTAGCATCACTTCGCTCTTTAAATGATTAATTATTATTTAAATGATTAATATATTCTTGTTTTCTTTTTAAGTAGGCCTACGAAAGACGCCTAAAATCTGAAACATTTGTCTGGCATCTCTAATGATGAATCATACTGAATAATTATTCATATATGAATATTTATGATAATTTCCAGGGACCTGTTTGACCTTACGCAATGTTGCATAACATCTAGCTAAATAAGAACTGTGTGTTCATGCTAAATCAGTTCAGAGATGACAGATTGCAAACGTACTCTACTATAAACATAATTTACATGACACTGTATTCACACCTAAACCTCCACACCTACATGTTTACATATTAGCAACCAGTCAGACTCAATAGATTTTGACGGAGTAGCACCTTTATCATAGTAATAACTCAACACAACATAAACCCACAGATTTTAACACTTAATAACTGTCCATGGATGTATCACAAAAATTATTTTTTTTAACAAGTCACACATGCATGCATCCCATATGCAGATGCGGTGTCAAAAAAGACCTCCAGCTGAGTCTTACTGTTTTATGTGTAAAGCAGGAAAGTGCCACTTAATCACCATCTCTGTTCAACAGAGAAAGTAGCGAAGCAGAAAAAACACAGACACTTGGATGGAGAGATGAGAGCCCATGGGAGTCTGACTGCAACAGTGGCAAAAGCAGAAGTTGAAAGCAGGAGAAAGTAAGATTAATGATGGTGGAAGAGGACGTGCACTGATCTCAGATCAGGCTGAGGTGCTCTTTACCTGCCTCTCAGAAACAGTGAAGCTACAACTTCCTATCTGTGCTGTTCAGTGTGCTTTCACCATATCACAAAGAGGCAAGTTTAAGTAGAACTGAGAAACACTGTTGTTGAAGGCTGAATTTCTTAAGTTTTGCCTTTTGCCACCTGTATGTATTATTTGACTTGCCTGTGCATTATTTACATTGTGTCACCTGTAGTATTTAGCCAATTGCAGAGGTCTCAGAAAACAATATTATTTTTAAATGTGGGTACAGGAGGCCTCATAATCTATTTGCATTTGTGAGTCACACTGAAAAAATCTATGGACTTCATTCCAATTAACAAAATGTGTCAAGTGGCATCTGCGAAAAATTAAATTAAAATAAAAAATGATGCTAGATCTTTTTCTCAGACTTAACTATGCAGTACACACACCATCCTTTTTAAATAAACTTGTTTACCAGTGGCTGTCCGTGGTTAGTTATAACTATGCTATTTTAATTGTGTCAGGTAAAAAGTGCTGATTTGTGAATTGGACACATTTTAAAATTAGCCTCATTTGTATGGAAAGCTTTTCATAGAAATGTTTGCCCACAGAAGCAAGACAGTGTTTTAATTCATAATGGTTTATAGGTGATAATTTTTTTGAGGTAAAGCCCATCCACCTGTTAAATTATTTTTTCTCTAAAGCTACATTTAAAAGAGCTTTTTACAGTAGCAACTATTATGTCTGAAAATAACTAATTTATCCTATTTATGAAATTAGATACAATAAGTGATATTTTCTGAAATGACCATATAACTGCAGAATACATAATGTGAAGCAGTGACAGTACAGTGGCTGTACAGTATTATGATCAAACAAACACTACATTACCAATATTGTGCCCACATATTGCCAATAGAAAGTCCTGCTTTGGTGTCACAATTATTCCATCAGATACGTGAGGGAAGCGGTCTGCGCCAACAGTCAACTGATAGAGTTTGTCAGAGAGAAATTTCAAGTGAAAACTGCTTATTGTCTTTCACGGTAAGAGGCGAGAATGTGTGGGCAGTTCCTCTCTTTTGATTGTGTACAATGTTGCCACACTTTTCCCTCATGGTCAGATCAAGATGCCCATCAGTACAATTTATCACAGATTTCAAGCCAAAAAGCTCAATCTGCCCAGAGCCCCTAGGCAAGCAACTGATGCCCTGTCCCTGAAGTAAGTAAAGACAGGGCTAAATGGATACCACATAGTTCACTCTTTATGTGTTATGTAGTCAAAGTATAAGCTTTCACTAGAATGACTGCCTGGAATCCTGCTGGTGCTAAATAAGTTCTTAAAAAGAATTTGTCCCATATTTCACCTTAATTTAGAAAAAACTTAAACTCAAAATGATTTCATGACAGGCATGCTGAGTCCAATAAGGTCTATAATAGCTAGAGAATAGCTATCTGTGAGCATTTATATTTACCACATTTTACAGCCTTCAGAGCCCACTGGAAGCCAGCTTTGTGCAAAACACTGTCTGTTAAAGGTTGAGTGTGCAAATTTTTACAATATGTAAACTTTTGTCTAATCCCAGATTAGCGCCTGGGGACAATTAAAGAAAAGCTATTTGTAAGTTGATTTTTCCTGCAATGTGTAAACAAACTACCTCTGTGGCGCTATCAAACCGCACCAACCTCTAGGAACTAATACATTTGTAATACCTTCTTATCTTTGGATTGCTGATTTTTGCTTATAATACATTGACTGGATAAATGCATTAAGACAAAAGTAGTTGTTTTATTTGCAAAATGCCCTTTGTGTGCTTTTCAAGACTTTGGCCTTGAAAAGCACAACACTAACCGCTTAGTGCCCAGGAGGCAGAGATGGGCATTGGGCTTCTTATGTCTTTGTTTATGGACACGTTCCCCCTCCAACTGAGTGACAACAGCCAAAACCGCATCACTGGAGGAAACCTCAGACTTTAATGGGATTACCCAGACACACGCTAATCAAGTGAGCGCAGGTGGGGAATTAAACAGATCACAGCCTCCCGACCAACTGAGAGACATGCTGAAAATGGAGAATAAGTTACAGGACCATCATCAAAACTCTTCTTCACTCTTCTTTGCTGCTTGTGAAATGCTACCAGCTGTTAGGTAACTTAATTTCTAGGGTTCTTAAATACAACAAATTATGAAATATAATTGCAAAGTTACGGTTGTATTTGAAAATGTTTTCAGAGGTGGCCTATGTTTATCAAACCAATTATTTAAATACACTGAAAATCATACACCAATAACTATTTGTGTGATTATCCATTTTGTACTTCACTGTGAGAGGCCCTGCTTTTAAAGCAATGGAAGGAAATGTTGCCTATTCATTTATTTGCCTTCTGGGCTTCTTTAAATCATGTGGGAGCATTTTATTTTTGATTGCGTGGCATTCTGAGGAGAGAAGTGGGAAAGAAGCACAAATAAATTTACAAAGTGAAGGGCAATCAAGACGTCAAGATTTCTCAGCACAAAAAGATCCACTATTTGTACCGTAATCGTGGCGTTCAGTTGTGGCTTACCTAAACCTTTCTAAAATTGCATCTGACTTATATAGAAAAATAGAGGGTTGTTAAATTGATTACATTGTTAAGAATGATTACACATGACTTGCCAAATGGGTGTTTATAAAAGAATGAATCAGTGTTGCAATCACTCATGCTTTGAGCACCAGAAATGAATCATTTTAAGGAAAGAAAAAGTGAGTCATTGGAGACTCGCACAAGAAGAGTTTGATAAGTTTCTTAATTTTCTCCTGAGACTTCCTGATGATATCTAATCCTCAGAAACCACCTCCAAATGAACTTTTATGTCACAGACAGAACTGTGGTACAGATTCTTTTCAGACCAAATGGCAATACCCCACAGAGTCATGGGAATTTCCAACCAGTCATATGCAACCTGATTAACATGCACAAAAATCATGCTACCACTTAAAGTTCAGTGAGTCATGAGGACGGAGGCGCTAACAGACAATTATGACAAAAAAATACAAAGACTGCATTAATCCATACTAATTAAATCCTGCTGTCTCTACAGAGATTTCCTCATGTCCCACAGTTGCCTCTGAGAGCAAGTTAAAATTACCTAGTATTATGAATGTCTGAACTACTGGGAAATTAACAGATGTTACCCTACGCATTCCTGTGTGACACTATTTCCACATGAAAGGAAAAAAACACTAGCAACCAAATTCAAGTTTACACAGAAAATAACACAATGACGCAATATTCTCATGGCCTGTGGATTACAGCATTCTGTGCTGATTTTACAGTCTGTTCACTGGTCTAGTTCTTATAAATAGAAAGGAGAGGCGTTTAGATTAATCCTGCTCAGACAGTGAGAAACTCAAGCTGGACAGAGGCTGATGATACAGAGACCCAATCAACTTCTGGAAGTGAGGTTGTTTAAAAAGCAAATAATGTAAAAGAATGTGGATAAAGAGGCCACAAACCTTAATGGCTAAGACCAATCAAAGCTAATCTGAAACTGGTCTACATGAACTCACAGGTTCAATATATTCATGTGGTTGCAGGATGAAGAAACATCTGTCTTCTGCACTGGGGGTTCTCAACTTGTTTTGCTTAATTTAAACCCCAAGTTACATTAAGAGGTTCCTCAAAGCACAATACCAGAATTATTTACAACGTCCTAAAATCAAACAATGACAAATATTGCGTGTATTATTGTTCTACATTTTTCTCCACACAATCTGGTGAGCACAAAACACATGAACCTGCATTTATTGCTGTGAGCTGTATTCTCTTTTATCTTGCACAGTTTAGTTCAAGGTTTTTGAGAATGAGGTTATTTCACTTATATCCTATTGTTTTCTTTTCAGTCTATGACCTTACCAAACAAACCTGTGACCTATTTTTGAGTTACAAGCCACTGTATGTCTTTAGAGAAGCAGCAACGCTGTGACACTATTATCTAACAGCTTTAGCATAGATACAATATTTAAAGAGGGACCATATGAAAACAATGTGAACACTAAATCATTACATAAATATGATGCATCACATATTATATAGTTGATGATTATATAGTTGTAATTATGCCATTTCATACCATAAGCCATACATATAAGATGCTAAAGATGCTCATTTAATAAATACCAGATGCTCAATACTGGGCTGAATAAATGAGGTTTATTTTTAGGGATGATTTATATTCCACAAGTTAAAGATGGTCAACTTGGTGGTTGTCTGCAGTTCTGTTGGTCTTTTCCATGACCTCATACAGACAAAAGTGAAATCTGGGATTAGACTCAGCAGATGTTGTGGTTTAAATACTGGCAAAACCTCCAAAGAACTAAGAAATAGCTTCCCAGAAGAAACAAGTGGAATCATTAAATAGACTCATAGATATTAGACTCTATTTCTGAGTGGGAAAAAATTAGGTTAATCTGTAAACAGTGTTAAGCAATACAATATGAAAACTGTTATAAAATCACAGCTAAAGTTGTTTTAGTCTTGCAGATTTCTAAAATTCTCCCAAAAATCTCTGTTTTTTCCAACCAGAAACGCTACTAAAAAGAGAACAAAAAAACCTTTTCATATTCTTATCATGAAATAAAAAATGGTATTGTCACGTTTCCCCTAAAATATCAGAAAATATCTCAACATCGCACACTGTGCTCAAGTTTGCCAACATACCAAACTTTGCAATCAAAAGTCAGATATTTCAATATAAACTCAAACATTTCTTCATATTATTTCAGAAACTCATTATCTGAGCTGTGCTATTTAATTAATAATAATTCTTTATTAATTCCAACAATGTAAAAACTTAAAAGAAATACAACTGAGAACTTAATCACAATCCTGAGCCATAACATTTCAGAATAAAGAGAAAGGATAAAAGTATTATACAAAGAGACACTGATAATTTGTGTGTGTGTGTGCGCATGTGTGTTGGTAGGGGTGGAAAGGTGAATGACACAAACGTGAGAGGACAAAAAAGGAATGAAACAGATTTGTAAAGGGCACCATTTACAAATCTATCGTACTCCCTACCAGGCTCGGATTGAGGGATTAGACCGTATTACTTAGCCTGCTTTTGTGTAGTCAAATCCTGGGTGGATAGAAACCCAGCAAGGCTTCTGCTGACAAGAAATGAAAAAAAAAACTTGCTATCTGGCCGATCTTTTCTCTTTCAAGTTTCTGTGCTCATTCTCTTTCTGCTCTCATCCTTCCCTCTGTTTCTCACTGTCATGCTCTGCCTTTTTAACGCTTATGCATGCGGTCTGTGGAATATTACCCAAGATCCATTTCTCTCCAAGCATGCCCGTCGTGAAAAGCTTATTAACTTTGTGCTCGCCGTGTCTCTTCAGCAGGCTGGCAAAGTTTTATGGGAAATGTTGAGCCCTGCAGCTTTTGCAGGCAAACAAGCAGAAGTGTGAAGAGGGAAACAGGGAGAAACTAGACCAATAGAGTAAAAGAAAACAGTGGAAATAAAAAGTGAGAGACTCCAGATGGTCACCACTTGACAGAGTTGGACAGGATGTTTTTATGTGGTAGCTGATTATTTCTGTAATGCTGTGCTTTTTGAGTGCCATAATGTAAAAGAAAAGTTGCATTTTATGGATATAGAGTCATTGGTCACTTCATGGAGAATGATTTAATTGAATAAGACTGAGTAATGTTACTCTGTAGGGGATAAAAGTTGCACCGATGCAATGTATTAAAGTGCTCACAGTAGTTCCCCACAGTGTCAAGCGCTAGTTTCTTTAAATGCGTTCCTTTAGTTGATGCTCAGGCTGTGATTTCTTCTACTTTGCAGTGTTACCTGGTACACTAATAGTCACACATGTTGTAAAATACACTCTTTACTTTCATACTTGCTGGGTTTATTTGCTGTGAACCAGTGGAGGGATGTTTTAAATAAAATACCTGTGAAGGAAAAAGTTTAGACCCAAATTATACTGTGCTAGGATACCTAGCATAAATTTGTGCTGGTTTTGAATGGATATGTATGCTGGTCAATACAACAAAGCAATGAAGTATCATTACTTTGTATATGTTGTACATTATATAGTGGTATTGCCAATTATATTTGGTTGTTTATGATGGGTTTCTTGATGTACTGCTACAGCCAAACCACTGTCAAATCAACTGAACCACAATAAATGTGTGAAAATAATCCCCTTAAGAAAATATGCCATGTTTTTGGCTGCCACGAATGAATCAACAAGACATCCAAACAACTGTGAAAACCTCTGATTTGTCAAGTGTCAGAATGATAATCATTTCTTCCTGGAAGGGCATAACAGTAGACTTTAATGACATATCTGTGAGACAAGCAACACATGCTAACAGGCCTCTGCTATCATCGGTCGAGTCAATGGCTTGCCACAAACTGAGTAAAATGAGGCTATACTTTAAATGCATTTGGTGTCTCCTGTCTACAATGTAACCAAGCCCAGAATTTTCTCTTTTACATCTGGGTCTCAGAATTTGAGTGCAGAATTTGAATAACTCTTTTTTTTCTTGAACTATTGCTTCTATTGCTATAAAGGTCTTCGTGTATTTCACTCCATTTTGTTCATGGAGGCCTTTGAGAGAATTGTAGGAGTACAGAAGTCACTTCGATTTATTTATACCTAAACATATTTATACTATTTTTGGGGGCAAAGTCTGAATTATGGATCTCAGTTGGAACAAGTGAAAAGTGGTGCATAATACACTGTCAAGCAAAGTGCATTTCTAGTATACTGTAGTGTTTCATCCACATACATTTAGGGGCCCTTAAAAGTACAGAACAGCATACAAATCATTCAGTTCAACTAGTTTTTAAAAAACAAAAAAAAAATCCAAAGCTCAGATTACTCTGAATTTTAGCTACTAAAACAAGACTATAAATAAATATTTAGAATTATGCTGAACCATGCACTCTTTCGAAGAAGCCTGTGAGACAAAGCTATTCATTAGGCTGAGTTTATTCCAACTCTCCACTAGAGGCAAAGCTAAATAAATGCCTGCATTAGTCATGTTTAAGTATTGCACAACAAAACTTTAACTCTAACTAAGCTCATAAACAAAACCTGGTCACTTTAACGCATTTTGTGCCTCCTATGCATAATTCATCAATATTTAGCAGCATGCTAGCAAAAAATTACAAAGTCTGCAGGACACATTTAGCATTATAAAGTAACAGATACATTCTCTCACGGTGTCTGATTTTTGCATCTTACTGTTTGTACCTCTAATGAGACCCATATAGTGTGATTCTCCAACTGTGAGCATAGACCTTTCATCCTGCAAATTAACTCTCAAATATATATGGTGGAATTACAAAGCTAGTGCACACTTTTCATCACCGAATCACCGTTGTCACATTTAAGCCTCTATTCATTGCTGCACCATCAGATTCCCATTCACTACATTACCCACGTTCTACATAGATTTGACTGTCTAATCTTTTTAAATGCACTTCCACTGGTTCTCATAGCAGGACAGATTTCTGTGCTACCATCCATAAACATGATATGAGGCTGTGTGCTATTGTACTGACTCCTATCGTCTGATGATCTCTATCTTCACCTTTATCTCCTGGGTACATCTTTCCCTCCAACTCCTCTCTTCTTGTTTTCCTTCAGCTATGTTTTCTTCAAGGTCACTGCTGATAAAGATTTTTTCCTCCTTTAAGCTGTAATGCAATCTTCCTGTCATCTGCTGGATGTGTTTTCCTCTCTCTCACCATCGACAAATCACACTCATATTCCCCACAAACTGGTTTGAGATGCAAATCCTATTTAAATCTGTCACTTGCTGGCAAGCACACCAGAGGCTTTGGGAAACGAAGAGGGACTTGTGTCAAGAGATCACAGCAATTTGCAAAATGGGGACAAATTTATGTTATGAAACATCGTGGCTTATAGCGTAGCACTCAGGGATGGATCTCTGCAATGCAGCTGATGTCTGATAATTAGATGATCAATGATCAGCCTCCATCACATGTGCATCATAATACATTGAGATGCATTGCAGCATTGAGATCCTTTTACTATAGAATAATAAAATACAATATTGCAATATTATTTATAAAATGTCAGCTATACCATATATGTAAAACTAGGTTAGCAATTATACCAATGGTACAACAGATCTGTATGGTTTAAAATGAACTTTAATTTTAATGATCATTTAGCTTTTATTAGTGCTACGCTGTTTCAATACTGCGTTTTGATTTGTCAATGTGTTATCATGAACAAATTACTGCATATCACTCATAGCAACTACATGTAAACATTGTGTTGCTGTTCACGGTCAGTGAGGGACTATTTTTTGCAGGGGAATAATAAAAGTGACATGATGTGACATGGCATAAAGCTGAAAGAATTATTAATCACTAAGACCACCTGTTAGAGTGAAGAAAGTAGTATTCACTTTTTGCTGTATAAAAATGATGCAATGTTTCTTTGATATATTGTGATTGCTAGTACATAAACATTGTCAGCAGTTATGGAACTAAAATTGTTTACTTATAACTTGTATCATCTTCTTTATGTGAATAAACTAAACAAGAAAAATGAGGACAAACTAAACGAAAAGCTGCTATGTTCCATAAAAAAATAGTTTAACAAACATTTGACCATTTTATGTTGGCCATTTACTCCCATTATATTATGTAACAAAATATATGCTGTGTGTTTACTGTATATACAGTAATTGGCTATGAAAAGACTTTATTTGTGTATTAAAGTTTGCATGTACATGTAGCTTTCCCTGCACTGTTTGTATTGTACTATATGGACATGAAAGCCCGTTGATAAGAGCTGTGCTTTCTAAGTGATAAGACTTGTTTGCTTAGCCGTAAAATGTGATAAAAAAAAATGTTGGAATCCAAAAAGGAGGCATTCAAGATATATCTTGCGATCATAAGAATACAGGCACTTGAAGGTGGCCTCTTTTAAGCAAAGCATTAGGTAACCATCCAGAACACTTTGGCAACCAAATAGTAACATACTAAAATTAATTCAGAAAACCTTTATACACTGTGGAAATGATCTGAGGATTGTGGCATGACATGGAACAAAATGAGGGTGAATAAAAATGACAAGATTTTGTAGTGATCTATTTCTTTAACACTGTTCATTAATTCAAACTAAAATCTAGACTGAGAGAGAGACAGTAAGTCTTGTCATTTATATACAGCAAGTCTGTGCGGTCTTTGATGACTTTATATGTGTGCAGAAAAAAACTTAAGCATATAATAGCATGTAATCACACTGACCCTACAACCTGCAGGGATGGAGGTTGAAAGTGAAGCTCATTTTCTTGCCTTACTTCTCACAATATTACCACTGAGACAGGCATCATATCTTTAGTCTTGATCTTGTATTGAGCCTCTGTCCATGTCTTTGTCTCTTTAACCTCTTTGATTACAAAGAAAACTGAAGCTGAGGTGTCAAAAATCACGTCATTTGATGGGTGGGCGGTATTTAACTTTATTTAACCATGAGGAAATTTTTAGTCATACATTACAACAACCTTATTTGTAATCGTCTGTTTTGTATGTCTCAGATGTGAACATTTTTTTCTGTGACGTTTTAAATGTTGTTGTGAGTTGACTGTATATAAATTCAGTAGATGAGTTTTTGTATAAATTGTAAGAGTGGCATGTAATAGTGGCATTAGTCAGAATAGGATAAAATTTTACACAAATCAGCAATGTTGGGCTAAAAATATTTGCTGTATCTGCATATTTACCAACAAAAATTAGGAAGTGACATCATAGCTCTGCAATTTCCTTTAATTTATATTTGTGATCTAAAAGTTTATATATTGGCCTTATTGTGCTAGCAAAAAGTCCATATTGCTCTGGTATTGGTCTGTTTGGTGATGGATAATTGTGTCTCTATATGAGGTGAATGACTGTAAAATTGCTTGATCCATCTTCAATGGCAGCATTTCCTTTAAAACTGCTGAAATGGTCAGAAGAAGAACATGGGCACCGCCCACTCTCTTCTCCACACTATTTATGTTTCAATGAATCCTGCTTGCTACATCATTCCTCCTGGAACCTTCTAGAATGTGAGTTAAAATAGCGCCAGTTTAGTGTATTCAGTTTGTTGTTCATAGTTTCTATTTTTTCAGCCTGTCAAACCATTTTAGTTCGGAGTCAGGTAAAAAAAAAACAGACAGAATCAGAGAATTTTCACAAACATGCTTAGTTAAATTCCTCACACGTCTTTAATGGAGACAGTCAAACAGGTGATAGCGGTCTCAAACCACAGTCAGATACATCAATCACTTACTTCTGATATGAGCCGGCAAATTACGCATTCTTTCCAAATAAAGGTCTCATCAGTGCTTCCAAGATATCAGCTTGACACATGCATTAGACTGAGAGACGCTGATGAAATTCACTTGCAAAGCTGTGAAACCTCAAACCCTATAAACTGGGGAGTCACACTTTTAACAGCATAGGAGAAAGGGAAAAAAGAGCCCCGTCAGATCAATAATCCCATCCAACTGATTCTCTGTTCTGCTCACTGCTTCCCCTCAGAACCGTTTTGAGTGGCGATAACATGCAAGATTGCAAGGGAGTGGTAGGGCGGCCATATGGGACCTGGTTTACTCTGCTGTAGTGATTGAGGGCGTAGAACAGGGTCCCAGGGAAAAAAAAGACACGCCCTACCTACACCGGAGTGGGAGATCACAGCCGGAACAGCTGCAAAGGAAGTCTGCTGAGAGTCTGTTCCAACGTCCGGATGGAGTTGCGGGTTAATGTGGCGTCTCGTGGCAAGAGGGGGCAGGGGATGTAATTATGGTCAGGCTGAATGCTTACATTAATGAAGTTTTAGAGCCCACATTTCCTCGGGCTTTGCTAATGAGCCTTGCGCATAATTAGCAGCTTGCCTGATGAAGTTGTTAGGCCAGAGACAGCTCTCTCCCCAACCGTAGGTGACGTGCTCTACAGCGCCACTCTTTGGAGAACAAAGAAACCCAGACCTCACACTGATCAAAAGGAGGCTTCTGTGATAGCTTTTATGGTTCAGGGTGTGAGCGATGATCCATACCAAGTTCTGCCCTCAGGCATGATATAGAGCGTGTAGTATTCTTAGTCTTTACAGATCTGTCTTTTGTAGTTCGCTTCTATTATTCTGTCCTTGGACGTTCATTCAGCCCTTCAAAATACAGGATCAAAGGATTTCAGCTAATCGCTGCAATATTCAGACTATAATCAGACTGTACGAGGGAGCCCATAAAAAATTTCCCCTGCCTCATCTCTAATAGGCCACATTTACACCTGTCTCAGGTAAGATACACACATATGACCACAGTGTGTTTGCAGTGTAAACACTAATACATTCTAAAACAACTCAGACAGCAAAAACAGACCACCTACTAACCTGTCAATCAACCACTCAGCTATATTTTAGTGATTTTTTAAAAAAAAAAAGATTTTAAAGCATATGCTTTTATGTAGTACACAGCAGTGTTGGGTGCTGCTTTTTAAGTGTGAGAAAGCTGTTATTTATCAATAGCAAAACATGTACTTTGTGTATATATTTTGTGGGTATATGCAATGTTGCTTTAAAAAAAAAACTACTAAAAAATACACATTGCTGGATATATAAAAATCTGATATATTTTATATATATATTTTTAAATAAATAAATATATTTGACTTGTGTGTCTTAATTCAACATTTTTATGCTTTATTGCATGCAGCAAGTACACTCCCCTCAACAAAACCCACCTCAGGAGACCCATTTAAAATGCACACCTGAATACCAGTTGTAAACAGGGCTATCTGAATGTTAGAAGACAGGCTGCCAAGAAACAGGAACTGGGACACTGTGTACTGCCTCTTCTGTCAAATCACAGCCTTTGGGGTTCACAGGTAACACGAACGCACGCACACACACGCAATCGTTTCCCAATATCACGCTCTGTCAGTCGTGTCATGGATTAACACTTTTCTCTCACACCTCTCTCCCACTTCTGTTTCTTGTCATATAAAACCTTAGATCTTAGGCACAATTCAGTCGAGACAAGCAAACCCTCTCTCATTACAAAACCTTGTGCTTCCATCACTGATTGTCAAATTCAGGGATCCGTCTCAGCACACAGCAGACGTAACATTGCATGGAATTTAATCTGAGTTGCCGGTTTAATTGAGCATTGCCCGCTACAGGGTTTCTGTGAGCAGGTTAATCGTTTAATGTTTGTTCAGTTTTTTAGCAGACGTGCAGGGTTTCTGAAATTTACAAACAAAATATGCACAAAATGACTCTTAGATACAGGTTGCAAGCAAAGATTAACAATTTTGGAATTTACAGAACTACAATTTTCTAGCTAAAGTGCCAAATACAACAGATGTTCTCTGTTATGTACAGTATACACCATCCTCATGAGAATTAAAAAAAGTTTGCTGTACTGCAAAGGAAACTAAAAGTGAAACTTTTACAACAACTGCTGTACAGAAGTATATATCATGCAGCCTCCTATGACTGATCCATTTTTGATAGAGATTGGTTAAAATACCCCATTTCATTGCTCACATTTTGTTTTATTGTACATGCCACCCAACTGAAACCTACTGCTCTACAGCCACTGGCTGACTGGATATTTTGTTTGCATTGCAGGCGTCTGAAAACTGTAAAGGATGTGTAGCAACCGACCCGACCTTTCCTGTAGCATTTCACGTCAATCATAGTTGCCTTTGAGAGTCAAGAGCAAAGAAAGATGGAGGGGTTGAGGGCAAATTGACCTTATGTCAGTTCTACAGGTTTAGTGGGACCACCAAGGTGAAACCCCCATGGACATTTTAAGTAGTGAGTGAGTCAGGACGTTTTGTGGTGGTGGTCTTGACAGCATGCACACACAAATGCACACACGTGCACACACACACACACACACAAATGCACACACACAAACACACACACATTTTAGCCCACAGGAGTTTGAGATCGATAGGGCATAATTGCCGTCCATGCACTGCTCTGGCCATGAATCAAAGAACGCATGAAGGCGACTGGGGTTGCATGAAGAAATATGTGTGTGCGTTTGAACATTTTCACAAACTTCCCTTTCGTACCTCTTGCTGTAATTCTTCCCTCTTGTTTCAGCTGCACACCTCCAGTCATTACACGGAAACACTCCACTGATGCACTAAATTGCTGTTTTGGCAACAAAAATATATCTCATCAGAGGGTTAGACCTTTTGAGACAGTAATTGGTACGGTACGATATTGTCTTCGGTCTGTGTTCATCCCATCAGCCTCTAAGCTCCAAGACACCACTGCTGTACTCATTAAAATCATTGCGATATATAATGTCAACCTCTTTAACACCTTGTGGAGTGGAGCATGACGACAATTTGTTCTTGTACACAACAGAACAATGTGTTGAAAGCTTCTAGACATTTTAAAACACAAGGAAAGGTAAGAGTAGCATGTTGCATTATTTTTGGCTGTGGCTAACAATGTTTAACCTCGATACATATTTTTTAAAGCATCTTGCTTTGTATTTTCACACTTCATATCCAAATGACTCAGTATACCAAGTCATTAGCTGAAATTCTACGTTGCGCGATTAATTATAAAGTTTTGGCTTTGCGATCTGTGTTTCACACATTGAAAATTAGACTTATGTTTGCATAACCTTTGCTATAAAAGTATTGGCACTTTATGGCAATTCATTAAAATGATAGCAGTGGTAGTTAATCTAACGACTCAGCCACCTCTCTATCACTTCCAATCCGTGTGAAAAACGTTCACACTGTATTTTTACCCTTAAAATCAATGTCAAGACTCCATTAAGTTGTTTTTCACTGTGTAAATCATTAGCTATTGAGAGGCTATCATTTCATTTAATAGCACAATGACAAGCTTTGTGACGAGTTTTGAGAGGCGGCCAACCTGCATCGCTTCTTCCTCAAGGCCAAAAACACCACAGAAAAATGTATTGAGCCATGCTGACGAGGCGACAACAATGTGGCCCATAACACAAAGTGTTGCTAATAGAATCAATATTTTTAATCAGTCACAAAGGTTTTAAAAAGAGTTGTCCTGCATCTTTGGTGTGACCATTTTGTTCTTTAAGTCTTGCTGCCACCCTTCCTCTCCCCACCCTCTTGCTCTCCCTTACCAAACGCCCCTCTCTTTATTTATTTGCCCAGGTCTCATCCAATCGAGCGACCGATCCGTCCATGAAAAGGGCAGGCTGCCAAGCCACAGCGGCTGTGACAGAGCAATGCATTAGGACATTAAGACACCCACTCTGCTGCTGAAAATCAATCACACACTTCTGCATGCATTATGGGTAGAGAAGGGCACCCAGCAGATTGCTTACTACCTCAACGCCACCCGGCTTCTCCCAGAGCGAGGTCTGCAGTCAAGGCAGCTCTACCTTGATGTCCATTTTGCTCTTATCATTCCCCTGTTGAAAAGAGAGGCTGGGACCTTAAAACACTAAAATGTCTCTTTCTCAGGGTAAAAAGGCAGCTCTCAGCTTTCTGGGTATTTTGGTGGGAAGGTTGTTATCTTGAGTCCAACAGGGCAGCGACAAGGTGTTTTTGCGAGATTAATTCGAAGCAAGGGCATACTGTGACACTGGGAATTGTACAATAAGTGCAGTTAAATAAATAGGAGAAAAATCACTGCTGTTTTTCCTGCTGAAAATGCTAGCTTAGACATGCAGGAATGTTCATGTTAATCTAAGCTGGTTTGTGCTGATTTGGTGTTGGTCTAGTGGTGGATCAGCATAGCCATGACATTCACCAATTGAAACTAACCAATTTAGATGGTCAAGCATTGAAGTCTTACTGATTTAAATTTAAGTGTAATTTATAAATTAAAATAAACTAATTAAACATTAATTTGGATTTAAAGTTAATTTCTAAAATGTACTGCAGGTATTTAAAAACAACATTCACACAATTTCACACCTCAAAAAAAGTCACAAAAATTTTGTCTAAACATGAAACAGAGATTGAATCTAAATACAGTTTTAAAGCAAATTTTATTTAACCAATGATGAATATAAACCAAAGCCTAAATAACAAAAACCTAACATGAAACAAAACACTTATCACATGTAATAAACAAAACAAGACAAATACAGGAGTATAAATTCACAGAATAAACAGGGAAAACAGGAAACACCTGGACACAATAAGGGCGGAGTAACACTAAAGACTACAAGGACCATGGATGTGAACTACAAACCTAGATTTCAAAGTAAAAGACATGACCTTTGTTTTTGAACAAAACAAAACATATTTTACGCTTTGCTCTGCCTTCAAAATAGGCAACAGCTGTCGTATATTCCTGTACTGCTGATTGGATAAAAGAATGTTATGGCGCTGTGGTGATCGGTCCGATCCACTTTGTTTTTTTTTTGTATTTACATTTTTCTACACAAAAAGAACAAACCTCTAGTAAATATCACACCATTAGTGTTTATCCTAATTTTTAACAGTGTTTCTCAAAAATAATTTACTGCTCCTTCAACATCTGATGTCTGGGACCAAGCACCCTTTTGTTTAGCAGGGTTTGTTTTAGTACCTTCGTTTGTTTGCCAGTCCTAGATCTCTGAAGCTGTGTATAGTGTAGAAACCACCTACAGCTTAAGAACAGAATACCACAGAAATAACCAAGAGTTATAGGGAACCGTAACTGTCCAAAAGGCCATAAGATATGAGTGTAACAATTTAACTTCAGTCTGCCTGTTC
This sequence comes from Yasuhikotakia modesta, assembly GCA_036877545.1. NCBI lineage: Eukaryota > Metazoa > Chordata > Actinopteri > Cypriniformes > Botiidae > Yasuhikotakia > Yasuhikotakia modesta. The sequence continues at coordinate 94,487 of JBAJNP010000067.1, read as the reverse complement.
TGTTCCATATGTTCTGACAAGTCATATTTCATGCCTTTACCACTAACAGGTGACCGAGAAAGAGAGAGAGAGAGCAGCACAAATGAGCTGATGAATTCATTTCAGACAGTGGAAAAGGAAACGGAAAAAGCAAAATTATGATGCTTGATATGAATGCAACCAATTTAGATTAAATCTAGGCCACCTTGTCAAACATAACTTTACTTATGGCCATAAAAAATACTTGCTAGTAATTTTTGATCAATTAACATTTGTTCACGCTGTTGCCAAAATTATACAATTACAGGTATATATTTGATGTGAAAACGTTTCTCTGCATTCAATGTGAAATTATCATACAGATTTCTTTAAATCAATCTGACAGCTGTTCTTATGCAATTGTAAGAGTTTTATTCATGATTTAAAAGGATTTCTCAGTAGATTTTCAGACTTTTGTTTATTTTTAGCAGAGACAATCAAGCATTCATATTATGCTTTATTGTTTGCTTCAGCTGTAATCTAATTCCTCACTGTCAACAAGTGAATCTTATGTGGAATATTTATAAACATAACAATTGCTTTTGAGATAGAGAAGAGCCTTACTTTTATAATTACAGATTCATTTCCCATATAGGTTATGTAACTTAATTTAGTGCAAACTCAAAGCCACAATAGTGGTAGCTTATTGATTGCCCTATTGAAGGCAATCAATTGCTTATTGAAGATTGCTTATTGAAGTGCAGGGATACAAATAAAAAGCGTCCCTCAGACCATTAGCAATGCATATATAGTAAGACCCCAACTACGTCACAGTAAGACATTGCACATATAGTGGCCCTAAAAATATGTGTATGTGTATTACACACTTTATATGTCACACTTTACATGCATAAAATGTCATTGCATTAGATAAAATATCATACAATGTAGGCGTTTTCTTAAAACTAACTTCATCTTTTTTTTGTCATTTTTCCAATTAGATTTAACCAGCTGGTGCTTCATGACTAGTTGATGTATTATTGTATGTTGTATGCCATAAGTGTCCAAATATTTTAACAGGCCAATGTAGCTGCATGCTAAAAAAGACAGAGAAAAATCCACTCTTAACCTAAAAGCCAAAAGTTGAACCATATTTTAAATGGAACAATGTGGCTCCATTTGCTCTGCTTTCCTTAAAATTGATGATAAAGAGTGAAAGTGCTATCAGTAGCTTCCAAAATGCTGTGTGTTACATTTCCCTCTCAAATTGATACAATAGTACAAACTGTTTCTCATTTGATATATTTGATTTAAAATCCTGTAGCAGAAATATTGGGTCTTAAAATCAGGCTGTACATCTTAGTGAGGAAAATCACATCATTGAAATGAATATTGCTTTCGACTTTCCTTTACTTCTGATAAAGCATGAAAGGAATAAACAGTCCATAGCACACAGTAGCTTAAGTCAACCCTTTATTACTGTGGCCACAGAGGCAGTTGCTTCGAATCCTGCTGTGAGAGGCAGGACCTTGTTTTTAATACAAGCCGTATGAAGGAAAGAGCAAGTGAGACATATTCTAGCTGTCGTGGGACATTTGCTTAGTTTCTGTGTGGTTTGGACTGGGTGAGTTGATTTCTTCCTCTGAAGAAGGAAAATGTGTTTATTTGTGAACAGAGAGAGAGAGAGAGAGAGAGAGAGAGAGAGAGAGAGATTTTCTCCTAGATCACAAACCACTTACAGGCAAAAAGACACATTCAGTCTAAGGTAGGTGTGACCCAATTGAATGAATAAACCCCTGGTTGCTCCAAAGCTCTGCACCTGTAATGTGAAAGTGACTTTGGTGGCTAGTTGTGGTAGCCAAATTGTAAATTGCATGATTTGCTTCTATAAAAGATACTGGCAAAAGTCATTTTATCATGACTAGTTCTCAGCTCAAAGTGTCCACTTATCAGTTAGGACAAACATTGCATAAAGTAATTAATATTCATGACCAAACCATCACTGACACAGTTTGTGCACTGAACCACTGAAAAAATGCTACATTTACTTTGGAGAGAAAAACAACAGAAGAGCAGCCGTCTTTGACAGGAATATTTCTTTATATTTATAAGTGTCACAACAGTGTTTTGAGTTTAATTTTTATGACATAAAATGCAATTGAGTGTACTAATAAAAGCCTTGCCATATGCATGTATGTATAGATGTGTAGACAGCTGACTTGTAAGGCAGCATCCTAACTGAAATAAAACTTCCTAAGATGATTACTTTATAAGTAACTTTATGGCCTGTGGACTTGGGTGATGAAAAGACAACCACAAACATAGGGTTAGTCATTTTTAGCGTTTGGAAGTGTGAGAATGGTACGTTCCAGTGTTATTTGAGTACTTGAAAACCAGTTCTCCAACTCAACAGCTTCACAATAAAAGGCAGCCATCACTTTAGATGATTGGTTTGCTGTTTTGCCACCAGGGGCTGGAGCTGCAGTGCTAAAGATGATGTAGTGTGCATGGCCCAAACAGGGGAAGCAGGTGCATTCTGGACTTTAATAGATAGATAACAGTTCGTCTCCATGATGAGATTCAACTGCCAGTGAAAAGGCAGCCAATGGCATACATGCCCACCCGTATAGCCATATATTTGAATAATGGCCCCGTGATGTAACAAGCGGGCAGCTCTAAGTAGGTTTTGTGAGGAAAGCCTCCCTCATTTTAACGCTCTCGCCCACTGTCAACCAATCAATTCTTTCCACTTAGCCTCACAAAACTAGGAAATGACAGACCACCTTAACACCTGCCTCAGCATCGAGAAACTCATAAAATGAGGCCCCCTCCTCCGCACAAGCATCTATGAATCATTTGCTGTTCCTTTCAACACTTAGGCATGGAAGTTTAGCAATAAAAAGGCCATGTATTACTTCCTCACGCAGAGGAAATGATGTTATTTCCCTAACTACATAGTGAGCAACAGACGATTGGAAATCTTAAATCAAATGAATGAAGAGATTTGATGACCTTGTTATGTTAAAGTTTCTTGAATGGAAAATCTAAATTATTTTCAACCCTGAACTGTTGTTTATTGTGCCCAGCATCTGTTAATCACTTAAAATATTTTATAGATAACACAGCTAGCCAGCATTTACAAATTCTTTATGCAAACTGTAATCAGTCCCACATGGTGCATTGCAATTAGTTTTTTTTGTTGTTGTTGTTTTGACTGGGGTATATAATAAGTTGAATAAGTTAAAACATTAGAACAAAATTCCACAGTAGGACTTATTAGTAAATTAAAGGGAAATTTCAAATAAAGAGATATACGTTTTACATGTGTTGTCACCATTCAGAAATCAATGTGAAGCATTAATTCAGAATTAAACATGCAAATCTTACATGCTTAATTCTGTAGCCATAGTTGATGACAGCTATTAGGAGGCGTGTTGGAATGAGATCAGCTGGGCTTGACTTTAATCTAATTCTTTGTCAGTTTCTGTAAATGTCAGAGAGCAAAGATGATTCTCTCAGAGGACAGTAAAGAAAAGGCCATCCAGGAGTTACTGAGACAGAGCTGAGCTTCTCAAGGTGGTTGTTCACTAGATGCTTTGGCCTTCACAGAATGTATAGAATAAAACTGCCAAAGGTTATATACCCGTATTATGAAGCTCTTGCCCCCTGCTCACTCAGGCCAGTAAAGACCATGTCCTTACATTCATGTGGCTGCATTGCCCTTTTGCTCAAGCATTTGCATGGCTGAGTTTATATATTGACGTTAGCTTCATGTCTAGGACCACTTGTGAAAATGCTTCTTAAAATCCTTTGTGAAGTGAAACTATATAAAAGTATACACATTTCAGGATTTGGTATTGTTTTGCTTTAATGGCAGTATTCATGACAGTTTGTGCAAAACCCAGTGATCTGTGTTCTTCCAGCGTCACCTGAGAACGTTTTAAAAACATTTTGTGTGCTTCAATGGAAGACACCTGACCTTACACACTGACAAATAGAGATCTAGAGTGCAATTCCAAATCCTGGTGTTTAATTCCAGGTTTAAATGTGGAAAAGAAATCCCAAATTTTCAATAGGATCTCAGACTTTTGAATCCTACTGTATATGCTGCATTTTTTCTATTGGTGGATAGTAAGATGGAAAGCATTTAATAATAATTTAACAATAAAACATTCTCCTCTTCTCCTCATAACTGGGCATTTAGCCAAGGGTATCTAATACAAAATGCTCAGGCAACCCAACTGAGACCTTTGAGCGGCTGAGCTGCTCTAAAATCCTTAAAGGTCAACCGCACTTTTAAAGACTGTTTTTGAATATCTTTTAAAGATGCTGGTGAGCGAGGAGGTGTGGTGGAGCCTGGTCTAATCTCTTCTTTCATCCTTCTGCTCTCCTGCCATAGAAAGCTGTGAGGAAGTTTAAAAAAGACCGTTACTTCTTTGAGATAAAGCATGAGGTATAGTAACACATCCTGAACTGGTCTTATTAATAGTTTAATATTTTAACAGATTTTTAAAAATAATTACTATTAGAGATTAATATTATTAAAGAATGTTTTCCTTACAAAATAGCCAACCAGAATTGTTTAAGTTTATTTGCTAATTGTCTTTTTTATTATCATAACTCTGGTTGCAAGATCTGCAAAATGAATTTTCTGGAACATTTATGCTTTATTGTTTATTGGTTGTCTTTTCCATATTTATTTGCATACTGGATTGTGATTGTTTTTTTCATTCCCAGGCATTTCTTAATCCATCTGTATAGCATTTAATTATTTTGTCTTTCTTCTCTCTTTGTATTTGTGTTTAGAAGCCCTAGCTAGGACTGACACCGTTCTTTTACGGTTCTCCTTGCCAGCACAGGTGTCTCCTTCAGGAAATGCAAATCTAGTTAAATATTATCAGATAATTAATTCACTCTAAAGGGAGGAATTAATAATACAGACAATATTTTCCTAAATAATGGACCTTTGCAATATCGCAAAAGAGTCTTTTTGTTTGTTTATTCATTTGTTAGGTTTTTTATTTGCATTTTTATTGCATTTTATATGAATAACTCCACTGTGTTCAGTGAAATGCTTGTAAAGTGGATTGAGGGAATTTCAATAAGAATAAAGTTGCTCTGAAGGCAAGACATTTCATCTAAAATTCTGCTTACGTATATTATTAGCTTTTCAGATCTTCATTGCAAATATCAGACAGTCATTGCTAGCAACAGACCACTAGTCAGTGTCAGGCATTACACATTATAACCCATTAACCCAGAAAAGGCTTTTTAATAACGGCTGAGGCTGCTGGGTATACTCCTCGCGACACACTGGGGGTCATTTTGAATCTCTCTGCAAAGCAATATTTCACTGGCAAGGCTCTATGAAGGTGTGCTTTGTAGGCAATTATTTGCCTATTAATTTTTAACTTTGTCCCCGCTGCTCAATAAATAAACAAAGGTGCCTAATGAAACAAATTGGTTCCAACAAAAATGATTGTTAATAAATCATTCAGGGCAAGCGTATGGATTATACACGGCATGTTTTCCAGGCCTCTTGAGAGCTCGCTGAAATCCACACAACGGCACTCGTGCCCAAAAGGCGTCTCACAATCAATATTCAGAGGCGTGCTGTTTCGTGGCCCAGAGGAACATGAAACTCATGTGTATAAAATCAGCACGGGTGATCAATCAACTGCTCTCCACTATTAAAAAATTAATGAGCAAGCAAATAAAATAAATAACACCTTATAACGTCTCGTAAAGTTTGAATCTTTGATAAGCATTTTATCTCTGCCTTCAGTTGTTCAAGTTGCCTGCACTGCAGATGGCTCTTGTGATTTGGTGTCCTTTATTAAAAAGTGAATCGCAATTTACTCTTCTCTACTGTGTCATCAACGGTGTTTGCGTTTAATCATGTGCAACGAATAGCAAGTGTGGCAAATAAAATTAACAGAGGCGTTGTGAAATGTCACACCAGCTCAGTCGTCAGGGGTTAATGAGCATCTTTTGGTGAAACTGTGCAAACGTCACACTGATCTTTGGGTCATCAAGACCCCTTTCCCCCTTCATCCCCTGACATTTCCATCTCCACAAATAATAAAAGCAAGAAACCTTGCCAGGTCCAGTCAGGGAGGCTGTTAACCTTTCCAACGTCTTATATTAACCACAAGCCCAGTCTTGTTCATTATCCTTTCCTTTTAAATTGTCAGATTATGTCCTTTCAAACTCCGGCCATAATATCACCACATGGTCAGTCGCTAATCACCATGTGCCTCAGGTTGACAACCGCATGTCCTGCACTGGTAAATGGTTATGGATGGGGCAGAGTGTTACTCCATCATGTGGGAGACTGAGCTTTGAAAGCACGATGATGGAGAGGGTTTTCAAAACTTTACAACGTCTGGTGACCCTGAGGTGAGGAACATGGAGGTCCATGGCAGGGTAGTTAGAATGAGTGACAGATCTCATAAATATAACTGATTATAAAACATCCCTGGATGCTGATTGGTCAGCAGTCAGCCTATATGCAAGATATAGCAAATGTAACAAGTCTTTACCTGTATCATTTTGTCAATCATTTTGTGAAATTGTCTTTTTTGTCTCTAGGGGCAGCAAACTTAATTTGAACAATAACTATGAATAATACTGTAAATAACTATTGTTCATTGTTAATGAGACCTAATGCCTTAATGAATGTTAACATATTCAAGCTTGTTGTAAAATGTTACCAGATTTTCAAAGCATCAGTTTTTGTACTTTTATTCTTCTAAAATCTGACCAAAACGGCTCTAAAAAGAATTGTTCTCCTATACATTTTCTATATTTCCTATCTATTCCTAAAAAAACAACAAACAATAGCTTTGTGCCAGTCTGTGTGTCATCACTTTGCTATGAATATGTTCTATTATCTATACTGGTAAATTTTAAATTTATATTTGAAAAATAAGCCATGTGTCTAATTCAGAGCATTGTTCCACACCAGAAGCAATCTAATGCATCAGCACTGGTCTCATTAGATCATTAGCTTTGACAGTATGCCAGTGCTTCATGCCATCTGTTAAAATCTTTGTCCATCCATAATCAACCCTCGACCCAAATGACACCACAATAACATCCAAGAGAAGTCACACATATTCGAGCGCAGAAGCACATGTAGAGTTTTTCTGACAGACACATTTTACTTTTAAGTAAACATTTCGCTTTATAACTAAAATTATGTAATTATTTCAAAACCAATATGCTGTATTTTTTTCTGGTAAGTACAGCTGTTAGCCTCAATTTTAAAGTCATCCTAATCCATATACTAGCTTTAAAGAAACAAACCAGAATTTAAAACATAATTCATTCATCTAAAGCATTTGGCTTCGGGTGAGACAAAAGTTCTGTTTTTGTGTGACCTTTCCATTTAGGTAAGCAGGTGAGCACAGAGCATTGCATGCTGGGTAATGACAGTTAATGTCTAAGAGGTTAAAACATCAGCTTTGAATAATGAAGTCATTGACTACAAAATTAAATCACAAGGCCATCTGCCTGGGTTATTTTACCATTAAGAGTGACTTAAATTATTTCCTACAAAGTACAGTAATTAATACTATTGTTTAGTTATGTTTCATAAGTGGAACCTATTTTTTACACCTGAAAAAGATGACATTTTATATGATGTGGCACAGGTGCAAAATTAGAGAAAAATAGCTGAATCATTGTAATTGTATTATTTTAATAAATATATAAAAACGTGTAACAGTTGTAAAGTGTTGGCCGTGTAGAAGGAGGAACATCATATAACTGGGTGTTGTTCAATGGGAAGCTCAATGGGAAAAAGTTCCATATTAGTTTTACTATGTGAGTGTCACATGATTTTGCACAGATATCAAACCATTTAGTTACAAGTAATTAAATGAGACAAAATGAGAAAAAGCATTTTTTAAAAAAGCATAATCCACTGGTTATCTAAAAAGAAAAGATATTGCTATGTTGGTTTTTAATTTGCAAACTATATATTGAATTTCCGGCAAAAATAACTGTATTAAGTTCTATATTTTTACTGCGATATATTAGTCAGCCCCAAAATCATCAGATTTGCTGCACTGGATCTTTCATGACTCATGTAAAAGTAGATAAATACATCAATCCAAACATCTATGCCATCTAAGTGGCATATAACATCTAAGTAAATGTACTTTTCTTTGAGATGTGCACAATATGCACAAATAAGCTGACTCCACCAAATTTATTAAACCGTACAAGATTGATTGAACATGAACAAAACAGGCTGATAAACTGCCATTGTTTTGAAAGGTCTGTATCACCCATCATAGTGAGTTATGGACAGGGATGGGTCACAGCGGTCTGACAAAAGCGGCATGTGTAACTCCCTGCTTTTATTTAATGCACTTTTTATTACCTACATAAATAAAAAGCCTGTTTAAGGGTAGACTGTGGCGGAGCATGTGGCTAAGTGCATTCCCTGCAGCTCGCATGCTGTTGCACCGCTCATCACACAAGGGCAAAGGAGAAGTGTTCTGTTTAAGTAATGCAAAGTGATTAGCTTAAATCACATTGTTTAAAACACAAAATGACCTGTATAGAACAGTGGCCTTCAGAAATGGTAGTTCTAACAATTCAACACATCACAGTTTCACAGCACATACATAAAACAAAAACAGTCAAGTAAAATAATATTTGTAAACTCATAAACTATCTTTCATTTTACTCTCCAAAAATTCATTTTTCAGTCACACAGTCATTAAATGCAGCTGTTTACTTTCACCTGTTGGTCTCATTCAGTGGCAACTTGGGGTTTGTAGTTTTATCAGGCAGCCATCTTGCCACTGCCTCATTAAATGGTTGCCTGGGAGTTGTAGTCCCCAGCAGGGGTTAGTTTACATCCAATTTGATATATACGAATAAGAGTTACGATTAGGCTTTACCAACCAATGTAGCTGGTGCGCAAAAAAAACACAAAGTGAATTACAGCTTGATTAGACACAGTTTCAACCAAAAAAAATAAAAGCATTTTCTCATATTTATATGCCAATTTATTTTGGTGTCCTTACTCTTCATGATTACATGGTTCCTTGCATTTTATTATTTGCATTTAGCAGACCTCAGACCTGTAATTCTTGGATCACAGCCCACCAGTTCAGCTCTATTGCCCTATAAAACTGTCCGCAGACCACAAGAGTGAAATTCAAGGCTGTGCTGATTAATATCAGCGAAATCACCTTCAGTGTTCTAATAGAACATTGTCTTATGCTGGGCACCAGGACACACACTCTTAACTGTGCTAAGTCTTATTATAGCTCTGTAGACACTCTGCTGGCCAAGGCAAAAGCTAAATGAGTAGATGAGGATGGTATCACATCTCTAATGTCACTTAGTCGACCTACACAAGAAGTAACAGAAGGTGTGTAAGGAAGTCAATGTGCTTTGGCACTATGCCCTTCACCCCCCCCCCCTCTCTCTCTCTCTCTGCACATATTTTTATTCTCTCTCACTCAGAGACCAGCTCTTTCTTTCTTTGGTAGCTGAGGCCCATGTCAACCATTAATCTCAGTTGGGCGGTAATGGTGCCTCCTTGTTTTACTAGCCACACTATGAAAAAGTAATGACTCTTCTCCCATCCTTTGTTTTGTCTTGTTACTCAGGTTTTGTGGCGTGTGTCCAATGGGGAAGCGAGAGAGAGAAAGAGGTCTATGATGTAAATAAACTCAATTTTCCTACTCTGATTGCTAAAGTAATACGCCTGAGCTATTAGTGCTAACACATGCTGTGTCTACATTACATCTCTCTATTTTCAGTTATATTATATATTTACATTTTTACCATGTCACACAATAACCCTCCCTGCATAAATTGTTATAATAAATGAAGAATTGTTATCTTTGTATTAATATAGAAAAAGCGTTGACATGGTTGCATGCAAGACCATTTAAAAACATTTTGTTGCAATATTATACAACTTTGAGATGTCCAAAAATCGAAGCACAAGTTATCAATTTGTTTTATTTGACACGTATCACTTCCAAGAAAACTTAATAATACGCTTTTGCATGAGACATATCTATATATTGTAAAAATGATGTATAATGTTTTATAGATTTTTAGATTTAAAATGCATTAAACCACAATAGAAATGTAAACACAGGAAATCAGATCTGTGACAACCTAACTTTATGGAGGTGATCTTACATGTGAAAAAAGGCAATGGCCTACTGCTTCCACTGTTTCATATTTCTGTAAATGATAGTGTATAATTGGTAAGTGATATTTCACTTTGTTGAGCTTCTATGATAATTAAATTTCACCATAAAATGATTGCAAATGACTTTTATTAAATGCCACCATCTGATTTTTATGCATAGATAAATTACCTCAGAACAGTCTCTCTCTCCCTCTCTCTCTGTTATAATGTCACATTTAATAAATACATTAACAGCATAAAATGGTTAATGGTTAAACATACTCAATTAACATGTGATCTTTGAGCTCAGCTGACTTTGACTCAGCTACAAACATACTTAAAAATCCATCTTTGGTCTCTGTTTAATGCAGTTGGATGGATCCTGAGCAGTAAATCCCTGTGCCTCAGCTGATGTATGGAGAAGAAACAAGGTTTGAGGCTAACAGAATGACTGATTTACACCCATGAGGAAAAACGGACCTGTGGTGCTCAAGATCTGTCAACAAAATCTTCTCTCTTATATTAAACCCACAGCGGCTCTGTTCCAAAATCTAGTGATCTGCCTTGAAGTCTACTGCTAGTCAGCTGCCTTTTAAGACAACATCCTGAAATGTAATTAGTAAAAATCTGAAAAAAAATTAGACAGCTCCACATAGGCATGTGTGTAAGAAATTCCATAACAATTATTGGTACAATTTGAGCACAAAAAATGAAGAATTCATCAATTCTTGTTTTTATATTAAAAATGTCTCATGTTCTGAATTTCTCATCTTAATATTATTTTTTATGCTCACCCAATGAAAATGCTTGAACAATTTTTAGTTTGTGTCCTTCATATCACAGAGAATTGTTGCCAGAGGTTTAATTAAGGTTAAGTAAATTTGTTAATCACAGATGTGCTTTGTGTTTAAATCCCTGCCAAATCGAACATAACCCCAACCTAAACTAACCTAATAATCTGTTGTTTGGATAACTTCTCCTGCTTTGTCTGTATAACTTCACTATAATTAGACAAACTGAGTTACATAACACCTGTTAATGACCAATAATGTGAAGAAATGTCTGTCAGTGCTAGACTCTGAGGCCCAAAAATTCAGCACACCCTCAGTTTCCCATAATGCATTGTTGTTTAGGGAGTTGGCACATCTCTCACTGTTATTCAATAAAACTCCCTGACATGTGTGATTGAGAGCCACTCAGAGCAGGAGCAGCACCCTCAAATATGAGGGGGGTTTAAAATACGAGCTTCCTGACAGCTTGCTTGCCAATCCAAATTAAAAAAAGTTGGAGTGGCTGGCTTTATGCTGCCCACGACAATGTGGCCGTTTTTCATCCCAGCCAGTGAAGCTTCTTTGCACATCCTCCGTTCGTGGTTGACAGGGCTGGTAAATCTGGCCTCGTTTGGCCCGGTGTGTAAACAGTTATTCATCCGGTGGCAGGAGCGAGGGACAGAGCTCTGCTCATCTCCTGCAATGCAGGCGTCTTCTAAGGGGAGAGATTTGTGGAAAACAGAAACCATTTAGTTGTTCACATTTCAGCCAATATTGGAGCACTCAGGATATCCGACATTGTAAATGTTTCAGTTGTCCGGTTTTAAGGTTCTGCAGTTAAAACAGATTTAGATGAGTATAAAAACATTTAAATGAGCTAGCATCTTGTAGGTGAGAGCGCATGAATAATAGATCCAAAAACATAGAAACTGGAGCCCTTCGGTAAGTACAAGGTTTACCAATGTTGTAAAATGATGCAAAAATACTACTTGGTGTCTTTAACACAATACCTTGTTTTTGAATGATTTATGTAGAACTCTGTTAAAACAATCCAAATACTCAGGCTTCCATAGACTTTACATTAGAAAAGAGCAATAGCTTGTCTGATTATATGAGCGATCAATAACGTTTTTAGCTGCTTAGCAGGTAGAGCGGTCAATGCTAACAAACGTCTTTGTGTTAAACCTTAACTGTCCCATCTACACATTATAGAATGTGTGACCAAACTCTGTCAACCCAAACCGCAATCAAACAGCACTAATCATTAGCACTAATGATCTCTTACTATGCACATCGATTCCACTGAACTTGTAGCAGAGGAGCTTACAAGACAACAGTGAATGTGTGAATTCTCTAATTATCACATAGGAAAACTGCAGGCAAACACTGCTAGAAATTGCTAAACATTTAAGTGTACAATTTTTCAATGTGGCATTAATCACAGTCTCCACCCACATGTTGGTTGTCTGTAAACAATGTTCAAGGTTCAGGAACTTGTGCAGGATTTGTTAAGTAGAGCACAGCTAAGCTTAGTAAGCTTCTGTTACTGTCTGGTTAGAAACATTTGCATTTATTCATTTGCCACATACAAATAGACTACAGTAACAGCGCTTGCATTTTATGTGTTATACAAGTAATTGCCATTATGCAATGCATTTGAACCCTGCAACACTTTTAAAAAATGAATATGCTTAAAAAGTAGATTAGACTTTCAGAAATGTGCTTTGCTCAATCTAAGGCACGTTGACTTTATCTGTTAAGTGTACAGTAATTTCATTATTTACACAATGGCAGGTGTTTTTATATTTGCACAAACCAAAGACATTAGACCTATTAATAATGTGTGTAGTTTGTGTATTTGTTAAAAGTTTGAATAAAACCAATGTTATTCCCATTTTTTATGGGAATAAAAAATGGGAATTTTAACTTTTTATGGGAATTTTAAGTGCCTCTAATGGTTTATCCAGTGTATTTAGATATATACAGGGCATGCATAGTTATCAGGACAATTAGGCTGTTGCATGTGAAATGTCTCAAACCATAAAGGAACTGAAGTCACCAGTGTGACTGTCAGGTAGGCTGAACCAATCAGAGTGAATGTTGAGGGATCCACTGATGGGTGACTGTTCTCATTCTGAAAATGTTCTAAAGTCTGACAAGTTTATAATTACTTGGCAACTAAAAAAACTTTTAATGGAAAATAGGGGTTGCCAGAGCATCCACGTTACCATATTTTCATGTTTTCTGAAAATCGAACTCATGACCTCTGTGTTTTTAGGCTTGCACTCTATCAGTATATCTACAGGAATGTTTCAAGACACCTCTGCTAAAGCTTGCAAATCTGGCAACAAATCTCACAGCTATAAAAGGAAAGAATTTAATAGATCTCAGAGCATGATAAAATCTCACTACTAAAGTAAATTCCTCACAACCTTCATCAGGGTAATGGCTGTGTGACTGACAGCCAATAAACTGTCATCTTCACTCTCCTGATACATCTGAAAAAAATCTGTATTCAAGTGAGATGTTTAAAGAAAGAAAACGAGAAGGAATTTGGGTAAAAGATGGAGGGAGGGAGTGGGTGGAAAATGAGGAATGAGTTTCTCACTGGGAGAGAAAAAGAGATTAGATAATAGGGTAAGAAGGAAAAAGTATGAGGCCGATAGAGAGAAGTGAAGAATGAGGAAAATGAGTGTGTGTGAGAGAGAAATGAAGAATGAGAGAGAGAGAGAGAGAGAGGGAGAGAATATGGCACAGTCAAGGACAAACGAAGAGGCCTGAAACCACGAGCAGCTTATACAAATTATTTTACCTTCTATTAGCTTTCATGAGTGCTTGTCACTTCAGAAAGAATCTCACCCAAAAATGAAATTCTGTCATCCTTTACTCGCCTCGATTTCTGTGTTTGTCTGCTTAATGCAGGAAATGTACATTTAGCATAAATATATTGGCCACTTTGCTGCACTAAAATTAAAGTAAATATAAGTAAATATAATAAAAAATAAGTTACTTCCTTTTTTAATTTTAAATAAAAACACAGTTGCACAGTTATATTTTGGATTATATGCAGTATGCTATGAAACTGTTTATATTAATTAATTATAAATAATAATATAATAATTTTTATTATTAGCTCCAGTCCCCATTCACCTTCACTATATAATAAAAATTGTCCAGAATGATCTTTAAAAATGTAATTCTGTGTTTCACTGAAGAAAGTTATGCGGGTTTGGAATGACATGATGGTCTGTAAATGACAGAATGTTTTATGGGAACTATTCCTTTAAATTTAAGAACAAAACATAATTTCCAGATATAATAAACTGCCAAGAAAAGCTATTTTCAATTATGCTGCTATTCAAAATGGTACTTCAGCTGTGTCTCCATAGAATGACATTTAAACGTGGCATGAAAATGAATTAACACTTGCAGTTTTACTCAGCTATAACAAATTACATCTAATTAATATGTGTTGCTTGTGTTTGGCATACGCGTGCATTTGTGAGGTCAATTAGACAGTTTGTTGCATTATTTATGTTGCCACAGATTCTGGGAACCTTTCATTTTGTACCTTTCATTCCATTCTGGCAACCCTAATTTTGTTGCCATGGCACTAAGCCTTCAATGTGGTAGATTTTGCAGCGTAAACATGAAAGACCATTTTTCTGATGGTCGCTCTCAGTACAGGGAAGGTAGACGACTCCCCCTCACCCCAAGTCCAGTTCTGATCCATCACCGTGACTAATTAGGGTTGAGTTTCATTTCTCACCTCAAAGCAGGCGTGGTTCATCGTGGCAGCTGTGAAGTATATATTTTTGGTCTCGCTTTAAGATCAAAAGCCGTTGCAGAAAGTGAGGTTTGTTTTGTTTTAATTGCAGATTTAAAGAATCTAAGACTCATGCAGCTGGGGATTTATGGTTGTGCCCTAAAGCTATAATATATCTTGATGACTTTGTTGAGAGATAAATGGAAACGAAAGACGAAACAAATAAATGAATAAATCACATATAAATCAACAACAGTTCTGTGAGTAATGAGCTGTGTGTAATGAACTTCACTGCCCTCAGTTCCTCAGAGTTTTGCCTCTAGAAGCAATTGGGAATGTTTTTTTTTAAAAGAAAAACATATTCACATAAAACTCCATTTATTTAAATAAAAAAACAATTGGGGTGGTAAGTTTACATCCCCCTGCAGAATCTGCAAAATGTTAATAATGTTGTGAATAATAACAATTTACATTGAGCATCCTATTCAACAGTTTGCATACACTTGTGTCTTAATGTATTGCATAGCCTTCTTTTCAAACTGACATCACATGGCCACTGAAACTCCGGCCCCTACCTGGACCACAGCCCCTTCTCACAGAGAATGCCACACCCCTTTATATTTGAACGCAACTTTTCTCAATGAACATTATCATCCCTTTTCAAAATCAAAAGTTTGTGTTATGTTTAAATAAACATTTCTTTGTGTTGGATTCTGCCTGTCTACACTCAACTCCTCAACAGGAACTACAGCAACTCTAAACTATGATTTAGGTTGCCAGAGAATTTAGGGCCATACCAATAGTTCCAGCCTCACCCTCTTTGCTCAGTGATATAGATTTAGTTCCACTGTTCTCTGACATACAGTATTGTCAGGGAATAGGTTTCCCCCTTAATGGCTTCTATATAAAATAGAAAGGAAAACCATTTTTTGGTAAATGGTGATTTATAACAGTTCAGCACAGTTATAGCACTATGGTCTGGTGCGTGTCTGGTCTGGGATTGGGTGATGGAGGGGTGGGGGCGGAGAGGGACATGCATCATTGCAGCTGATTGGAACAGCAGTACTCGAGGTCACCTTCAATGTGGACATAAGGAGGAGTTTTTATTTTTCAGTTAAGAATCTTGTTGTCAGCATGTCTTAATAGTTTAAACTGACTTTAGCAATACAAATCTAGCATTTGTTTGCAAATTTCACTTAGTTGTCTAACCGATGCTAACTGTAAGTATCAAAATATTTTGAAAGTCATCCAAACTTTGTTGTCTAACTAGATGGTTTATGTATGTACATTATTTACCAGCAAACAGAAGCTGAACATTCTGTTGTCAGGCAGGGAGATTGTATATTTGTATATTGTGTTTGTTTGTGTGTGTGTGTGTGTGCGTGTCCACTAAGCCATCTGTCTCATCTCATAGTCATTCTAATCATGAACTGGCAAACATCTGCAGGATTTTACAAAGAGATTCTCTGTAATACAATGGCAACCATAGACAATAGTGACAATATACAGTTACAAAGTCAATTATCTGATATCTTAACTATTGTTTAATGAAAAGACTGTTTCAGTGGGTTATTGATTAGTAACTTTTTGAATTGTAACTTTAAATCACACATACTTTTATTGACATTTAAAGCAGAAATTGCTGCTCAGGCCATTCAATCAAACACATTGAATTTTCATCTGATGCCACCAGCGGAACAAAAATAACACACTTTACCTTTTTAAAAGTAGATTAAAGAAATCCTCTCTGGTGCAGCTTAGCCACATTATTGGTTGCCTTGATTATTTAAAAATTAACATGGCTGATAATTCATTGAAATTAAAAGCTGAATTCACCCACTGCTTAGTGTGAACTCAATTTATGTACTTTATTTTTTGTTAATAAATAACTAGCTTTTAATTCAGAAAATAGTGCATAATATATTATAGATTTAAATTCACTTGGCTTAGAAACATGAACTTGAACAGGAAACCCACCAACAGCAGGACTTACATCGATAAACAACATTAAAACTTTTACAGTGGCAAAATAGAGGCAACATCCTTAAAATCATAAAAATATATTTTTTATATTTAATTAAACATTTAATTATAAAACATTATTTCTTTAAAAATTGCTAACTTAAAACTTTAATACAGTATTAAGATTATGAGAATTTGATGTACTAAGAAGTAAAAATGACCCAGCTGTGATTTTCTTTGCTCAGGAGGTCATTAACTGTAAAATTAGGGTCATACTTGCAAAATAGATGTTTTGAGGTTATATGTGTCAGTCAAGGATTTGTATTTTTACAAAAGTACATCTAATTACTGCATTATATCCAGCATGACCTTCATGTACTTCCTTTGGCTGTCTGCTATTTTAAAAGACTGCATCACACGGCTTTGTGTAACTTTTCAAAGTGTTTCTGAGTCAAGAAACTTCATGTTAAACCTGTATTTGAAGCAGTTGAGAGGTTAAAGATGTGTCATTTCCTCAGGCATCATAAATATCATGATATTTATAAAGTATTTTTTTTGTATTTGGAGGTTACTGGTGGAACTTCACATTTAAATATTTTAGGTAGTACCCCAAAATGGATTGTGTGGTCAAGGTATAATGTAATTTTCAGAACTGAAGATTCTGAAACGGGTGTGAAACCCTGCTCACCTTGATACGTTTCAAACACTGTACGCCCTTGGTTTTCCTAAAAGGAAGCACTTTTAAAGTACAAAGTACAAGTAAACACTAATTTGTGTTGCTTCTCTTTGAATTCACAGCATGTGGGCCTCTTTCTGAAAGCGTGATCTTGCTTTAAGAATTTGTTTTACGAATGGAGTAGCCATCACCAACAAAGGCTTTTATTTATTGCTTGAACTTAAAGAGCCTTGAATGTTTTCTGTTGTTTGGCTGTGCCTCTCCAAACTTCATGACTGCTTTTCAGGCATTGGAAGTACAGTGCATGGTAATCTATAGTCTGTTTATAGTCTATAGTAATCTATAGTCTGTCATGGTAATCTATACTCTTTTGCTGTAACATGATGTAGAAATATTGGTTTAGTCTTGTAAGGTTGTCAGTCTCCTGGAATAGTGTGCCCTCTTTTCAGGGGATCAAACTGGGACAGCTGTGGCCTAATGGTCAAAGCGTCTGAATTGTAACTCAAAGGTTCCAGGTTTGGTTCCCAATTCCAGCAGGAAACGACTGAGGTCCCTCTGAGTAAGACACCTTTACCCCAGTTGCTCCCTGGGCACTGCAGTAACAGTTGCTCTGGGTAAATTTATTTTAAATGCAGAAGTCGCATTTCAAGTATGGGATACCATTCCTTGACGAATATGACACTTTAATCCAGTGTGATTTTTGTATGTGCAAAGAATGACAGAAGTTGGCGCTCCACACAGAGATCTGATCTTGCAATCATTATGTGTGAGACAGACTAAATCCAGATGAGCTGTGGCAACATCTCCTAGTCACTTGAGGAAACATACATATATATATATATGCTTTTATGTATGTGTATATACATAATTAAATATATACACACACATTTTCACACACATGCACACATATATATGTGTGTGTGTGTGTGTGTGTGTATATATATATATATATATATATATAGGTAATGGTTAAGACTACACTAACATTTCATTAGCCATAAACAGTGGGTCTAATTTTGAGAGAGAAAGTTCTCACAATTCTGCTATTTCTGGTGATCCTATCAGCTTCTGTGCAACTCCTCATTCTTCCCTTGTTGCGAAGCCTGAGGTTTGGCTTAGATTTGACGGTTCTGTGGCGGCGCCGTCACCCGGGAGATGTCCCTGGGGTGGGGTGATGTCAGCAGGAAGTAATGTGTTTTTTGCCTGGGTGAAAAATGGCATTGTCTCTTTTCAATTTGGGAGCCCGGTCCCTGGCGAGGGGCCTTGTGCCGGCTGTGAGAAATGAACACTAGTGGCTAGAGCGTTTGGCCTAGTGCATCAGTGCAATGAGGGAGTCTGAGGCTGCAATAAACCAGTTTGATAACTATCAGGCAGTCATGCAAAAGTGGAAGTGTGAACACACTACAGCGTGCAGTAAGTCTGGAATCCACACAGAATAATCACACATACAATGTGGAATTAATCATAATCAACTGTTCCACAGAAAAGACTGGCTTACAATGACATGAGGGTAAGTAAATAATGATAGAATTAATTTGTGAACCGTTGCTGGAACACAGTACTGCTGGATATAATTAAGCATAATTTCTTTTGCTAAAATTGTGTCTCTTTGCATTTTGGTGGTAGAAATTTTCTAGACAGAGCTGGAGTATGAGCTATTATTCATGAAACTTACAGAATCGTCATTTTGACCATCTGTTTGTCGTCACATACATTCATTCTTCCTCTGCTGGTGATGGTCGATAAATTACAGTTTACACAGCCTAGCGCCAGTGGCTTTGTGTTGACTGTCTTTGGGAAAGTACATAAGTAATGAGCATTTCTAATTTATTATGCTTAGAGGAGCAAAGAAAAAACGTCTTCTAAGCAAATTAGCATCTCTCATGAAACTTGTCAAAAGTTACAGAAAAAAATATTGCCAACTGTTTATTCCTTATGCCTCATTTCAATGTGCAAACAAAACGACTCAATAATGTTCTTTTGTTCATTTTGAGCTAAAGAGCTTTGTTGCATAAATCAATATTTATTTTGCAGTGAAGTGGTGGTTTAATGAAATGATTCATTTATTTAATTTGTTAATTGATGTCAATTATCACAAACAAGCATTTATTATGATTAAAAGTACATCTGAATAATGCAAGAAGAATAAGAAGGTTACAGTGTAGAAATTACAGTAATTTGGTAAAAGACAATACAACTACAGGTGATTTAAACTCACATAATGTTTTCATAATGTTTTCCATAATAATCACATTAACATGATAATGACCCTGAGTCAAGCCATACCCAAGAATGCAAGAAGTGGTCTAGCTCCAAAACCATATGTATGGAAGTGAACACAAAGTGAACACAAAATCTAGCATGTTCACCCCATCAAACTGAACAGACTTGATCTGCAGACTCCAGTGTGACCTTATGTGGAGCATTGCATTATACTATGTGAAGTAAAAGAAGACCTTGAGCCAAAGTACAATTTCTAAGTACATTGTGAGGTTGTACACAATATGTTTAAACTCCTGAACAGAAAGTTGAAAACATTCTAAAATATGGTACAGAGTCAAAAAAGGTCATATTATTATTATTTTTAAATAATGTTTAATAGAGTTTATCTACCATGGCTCACACACATTCAGTCTCAGCATAGCTTCCATTAGGGCACGTCTATTTGTGAGGGGACATTGTATTCTTTAAATGGACATCAAACAGATCTACTCAAATGAGCAGTGGAACATGATATTCTCTACATTGTCCTCCCAGTTAATATGTTATTTGATATGTATTTTGTACCAAATATTTTAATTGAGGACACACACACATATTCATGTATTTACATACATGAATTTTCCTTAATTTACTTTTAAAATGCTAAACATCTTACAGATTGTGCAAGAAGAATGTAAACATATGAGAAGAAATATATAATGTTCATTAACTTGAGTGGCAGACAGTTTAAAATCACCACTGTTTAAAACTGATGACACCCTTGAAACTGTAGTTGTGAGATGTCTGATTCTTGTAGAAGACAAAGAAGAAATTGCAGGTGACAGGGTAAGGGTCTGCATCTCTGGTTCAGTCTGATCTGCCATTTGTGCTCTGGTGTGGTCACTCAAGGGTGACAAGATCTTGTTTGGTCATCTGTGTGCCAATCTGCTTAAATCTCCTCTGCTCCGGAGACACAGTGGAATACTGCCAGACATGATCCATGAAGTCAAATAGTGTCAGAGTGCGTATCTTCTGGTAGCATCAAACATCAGAGTTCATCACATCTGGTGATATTTATCTTTACTGTAGCGTGACAAAAACTGTTACTCTGGTAACACTGCAATGCACAATTAAACTAATTATGTTTTATTATGCTTAATGTTGTGATTTGATTAAGAATTATTAAGGGAAAAACATTCTATCGCATGATTTAGTTTTACTTAAAGAACGTTTAACCCTCTGTGTCCCGCTGTAGAAAAAATGCAAAAATTAAAAGCAATTAAATGGTGCCTTTTCCATGGATAGACATTCTGTACAACACCAGCTCACACTCTGACATGTATAACAGCAACAAATTATACTTCACAACTAGTTATAGAAACATGGCAACAGTTTAAACAAAATAATTATATCACAATATATTCCATTTAGTGAATGTTGCAAGTGAGTTTACATTTACTGAACTGTGAGTCCTGTTATTCCACAATTTTAACAAATAATGAAGCCCATTTAGCACATCACAGGTAACCTATTCAGAATTATTTGGGATGTTGCCTAATAACATTTTAGAAAATGTCACAGCATTGCTTTGACTGAAGGCCTTGGGAAAAGGCCAAAGCAAACTTTTGCTTGTACCTTTTTGCAAAATTAATCCATGTTAAAAATAAATGTGTAAACATCATGATTTTTTCACCCAGTAGCTTCATATAAACAGTTTCAGGGAAAAAGACAAAATCCATCATCAATCCTAAACCTCAGAAACAGGAAACAATAGCAATGATGGTAGCATTGATAGGTGCAGTATAATATTTGTCATTGTTTATAGTTTTGTCACTTATTTATTACTTGGCTTGGATACAGAAAACTGATAAGCAGCTGTACAAGAACCAACAATATTCTAGATTTACACTGACATTTATGACCCTGACAGACGTTTTCTTAAAAAATATTGTGCCATGCAAGTGGAGCACAGTCGGTTTGCATACCATTGGATTATTTAAAAATATGCACTTCTCAGAGGACAAAATACACTTATCTGTCTCAAAAGACCAGCATGACTTTCAGAACTGAACAAGATTTGAAGTGTAGAAGTGTAGAGAAGTGAGATCTGAGAGCTGTGTGAGGTAAAAAAATTAAGTAGAATCAAGTAGAATCAGTTTAAAAATGTGCAAAACTGTGGTTGAAAATTACTGTAACAGCACTATGCCATTTTGATATATTTGTCAATTCAGGATCCCTCTCTAAAACAGGAACAGAAGAAAGATCCACTGTAACCTTAGACAGTTAAGTCCCCTTTACCTGAAAATAGAACTGACTTCGGGCAGCCTTTATCAAATTGTAAAATAGCTTTGACACCTTGGGTCCCAAGAGTCTGACCTTTCGTAAAGAAAGCGTTCCTCACCTGGCCTTCATTGGGCGGTCTGTGGGTGAGGGTCATTAGTCATTAGTCCATGAGAGAAAAGGGAGGAGGCGGTCGATATGGCATTCTGACTTCCTGTACGAAAGGTGGCAAGTCAGTGCCTATTGGATGATATGATGGCATGGCAAGTCCAGCTACTTTTCTTCAAACCATTATAAAGGTATACATCACTGCACACATTCCTTTTTTTCACCACAGTGGTTTTTAAAGTAGTGGGGTCAGCCAACTTACAGCTCACTTCTTAAATATGTCTCACTTTGTGCATGTCATTTATTATTGCATTTACTTTGTATACATTAAGCACATTCAATTTGTGCCTTAAATCAGTTTTTGATGGAATATTGTTTATTATAAATAATATGTGCACATAATGTATATGTACACATAATAATAATAATAACAATAATAATAATTATTATTATTATTATTATTAGCTATTAACCACTCCCCTCCAACGGTTGGCCTGCTGCAAATTTTGAGAAACCTTTCTGAATTCCAAGTGGAAAAGCAAACCACACCCTTTTTAATCTTTGAGTTTAAAAACAATCAGTGCAATACTGCAAATCAGTATTGCTACCTATTTTGTTTAATAATTAATTGTTAAATAAAACTTTCCATAATTAGAAGATTTTGTTTATTCCTGCAACATTAAGGTCTACAGAAACAATGCAGGCTTAGTGAACCTCTGCTAGGATTCACCACAGACTAGAAGACAGAAATAAGATGGTTTCCTTAAGGATAAAACAGTATTATCTATATCCAGTAAACACCTGACCCTTGTGTAAAAGCTATTACTCATTCTCCTCTCTTTTCTCCAAGCAAAGATGGAGGCTCTCATGGAGCAGAACAATTTCCTATAGCTCTACTGCACTAACAGTGGAACAGACTCTTTTATTTCCAAGCTTTCAGACTCATTACATCTCCTGCTAACAGATCACCCACCACTTTCCTTCACTTCTGGTCTACCTTTTCTTTCTTTTTACCAGCTAATCTTCAGGGGTGTGGAAAACATTGAAGGTGCCTCCTGGGATAAGCTTGAGTTGAAGAAAAGGAACTGTTGGATTATCACACGCTGATCTATGTTTCCTTTTTTCCCTGTTCCTGCAAACATACACACAATAGTTCACACAATACTAGTTTGAAAACCAAACATTGCATCTTGGGGGAAAAAACTTTCTTAACTATCTTAAATTCTGAATTAAGATTAGACAAATGCAATGTTCTAAAAGAATTCCTACTTGAAATCACTATGGTTCTAAACAGATTCTAGGACTCTACGTTTTTTGTAATATGGTCTCAAAACAACAATAATATGCATAGATCATTTGATCTTGAAAGAATTTAGGATGTTGAAATCTCTTTCCACACCTGGTTTATGATTGCAGACTTTGGTGTCTTGGCAAATCTGAGAAAAGTTTGCGACATATGATATCTGAAAGTAAACAACAACTAAGATGGGTAATGTGGTTAGATAAGTCACTGTGCCAGTCCTGATATCAGTTTGCCAGACTCCATGACTACTAAGATCTTTTACTCTGGAGATTTAACTGGATGTCTCCAAATGCTCTTCACCAACCACATTGTTGTGTTGGAGAAACAGTTGAGATATTAAAGAAACTTCAATTATATTCCCTCTGCGTATGGGTAAAGCAAAATCCTTTATTGGCACTTAGAGGTGTCACTGGCTCCAAAAAAATCCATAGGCCGCCTCAGAGGAGACATGCCTTGTAATGCAAGGTAATTTCCTCACATTAGCAAGCTAATATTTAATCTAAACGCCCGGTGGAGCCGTAATCAAGGGCTTCCTCTTTCTTTCCTGCTTTCCAATGTCTTTCTCTCTCTCTGTTCTTCTAGATTTGCTGTGAATGTCAGTGAAGTGATTATATGTAAATGCATGCTAACAGCTTTCTTTTTTCTACTCTTTCTCCTTTCTTGCACCCTCCCTTTTCTTTGTGTCTCCTCTCTGATGCCACAGTGTCGGAGCGGGCAGGGGCTATACAGAGGTGACATTTCAGGCAGACAGATTAGGCCCCACTCCAATTAATTTCTCCTCCTTTTTCTCCGTTAAATACACAATCAGGCAAAGGCAAAATGTCAGCAAAACAAACGAGCGACTGCCACATGACTGACAATTACCGCAGAGGGGCTCACAAATGCCAATATGTTGAAGGCATCACCACCTCCTGAGATGAATGAAGGGGCAGACATCCTTGTTTAGGGCTGTGGAGCGTGTGCGTGTGTGAGGTTTTCGCCTGGTTCAGGCAATTACGCTGTGTTGATCTTTTTGTAGTCTATCCTTAGGATGTGCTGTGTAGAGTTTCTTTGCCACAAGGAAGGAGCTAGAAATGTCTCTTGTTTCAATTAGCATCACACTGGCTTCAACATCTCTATTCACTGCTGTCAATATGACATGCTATGTTAGCACAGAGATCCGTTTTATTTCAATAGCTATAACTGAAAACATTTAACGCTGAAATAACTGTGTTAAGAGTGTAAATATCCAATGTTAAATTATCCATCCTGTTTTTCTCAATGCATTGGTGCATTTTACTGGGTTTGCATATAGGAACTGGTAATGGCAATGGTTTATGTATGACCCAAAAAATGATAAACATTATGAAATGATGTGGAACAAATAGAGAACTTGTTTTGTATTCAGGGAGCACATTTAAGATGATTGTGGAATGAGCTCTATGCAATTGAGAAGCTGCTATTTATGTTCCATTTTTTATTTAACTTTAATTGAAGTTATGTTTACTCCCTTAACAAACATGGACTAACATTTGCAGTCATTTTAATAACTTAAGATGTTTGGTAACTTAGCAACTACTTGTCACTGACTATATGTTTTTAGATTTTACATTGATGTGGATGTAACATGTTTTGCAAACATGTAATGGAAAGTGGATCGATGTGCATGTTTGAGTGAGTTTAATTAACACCAATTTCAACTATTTTTTTAAAAAAAACAACATGAACAATAACAATGAATATGAACCACAAACCAAACCCATTAAACAGTTTCAACAAGCTATGAGACAAACCAAAGCAGCTCAAACTTAGTCGTATATATACAAACACTAATCATGGGAAACAAGAAGCACCTGGACACAGTTAGGATGGTGTAACACTAATGACTACAATGACCAGGAAAATGGACTACAAAAACAACTTCAAAAGAAAAGACAGAAAACTACAACCAAACCAAACAAAACAGACGTGACAGTGAATTAATGAACTTACAGGAAGAAATGTTATATCCAGAAGTAAACAATAGTGAAATTTATTATTTTAAAATAAGCAAGAAAAGTGTGCATGTATGAGGCACAAAGCAATTAAAAGTTTTGGCCCTGAAGTTTTTCCTCACTGTGAAGTTTTACCAAAATAGCCATGTTTTCGTCTTCTCATTTGTGGGCTTTTCATCTGACAGCTGCTTGCTCTGCTTGGAGGTGTTTGGAAGGTGACTATGTTGCCACAGAAGAAGAGATGAACATCTGCATGCGAAAGTCCCTCCCTGCATGCCGGTAAAACAGAACAAACTCACGCTCAACACAACCACAGTTTCAAGCTGTTTCTGTTGGAGAGCAATTCAGTTGAAACACCAGAGCCACATCTCTGCTTGCCAGGCCATCTGTTGCTGCCCTTCAGCTTACAGCGTACCCTGGAACCAGAGGACAGGATGGTGTCCCTCAGAATGACTGTTTAAACACAAGCAAAGTCTTTTGCTCTCAGGAGAAAATGATTGTCACCTGTTGGAGAGGATCTCAGGTTTTCTGCATCTGGGGAATGTCCAAAAAGAAGGTAATGCTACAAGCAGGTAGAGGGATTATAGCTGTGTGTTGATGCTGTTGCAGTCTGTGTCTTGTGTCTGTGTGATTAGCAATGCTGTGTTTGGCACACACAATCTTTCATGTTGATAGTTGATGTGAAATGCAATGGTTTCCTTATTTTTATTATTATTTATTATTATAATTATTGTTATTTTTTGCCTGATACATTTAGTTGTGGTCACAATGCTAATGGTTAAAAGGTCTATAATGATAAATAAAGGTTTTTGTTTACTTTAAGATGGTAACAAATGTTAACTCTGTAACAGCATGATGTCTTGTGCATATATGCTGAAGAAATGTAGGGCTTTTAATCATTTTGACACTCATTACTTGGGCATTTTCTAGGCCGGGTTAATAGACAAAATTTCACCTTTCGGAGGCAGCCCACATTAACATGTGTTTCCAGCTCTGATATGAGTGGCGGCCTTTTCAAACCCCACAAATATCAAGTCACTCAAAGTACATTGTTTGTGACAGACGAGGCTTCAGGCTCTGACATGAAAGGTTACAATAATTATTTCTCAAATCAGATAATAAATCAAAAACTGAGCCATCTTGGAAATACAATGAGCTTCCCTCTAAATATGCTAAAAATACTGTCTCGCCCTCCCTCACTGTCTCACTCCCTTTCTGGGTCTTTACACAGTCTAAAAATACTTTATCGCTCTCCCTCACTTCCTCCTTGTACTCCTGTACTGTATTCAGTTTACATACCTACTGGGAAAGACTGACAATAGCTCACTCTCTTCTCTCTCTTTCCATTCCCTTATTAAAAGTTTTTAACTTTGCTTGTAGGTGAAACCCCCTGTGTTTACTTTCAAATATAAGCAAAGAAGGCACTGCATGCTGTATGTAAAATGTAGAACCAGAAATGTTGGTAATCAAGGCTCAAGGTGTCTGAAGCACATACACTTACTGCTGGCCACAGTACCTATGGACAAATGTTTGCTTTTGATTCTTAAGAGTCAAGCTGTGATACTGAGATGTAATCCAGTGATTTGCTGTTGTCCTCTCACAGTATATGAAAGGAGCTTTGCATGGTTACAGTCACAATTACAGATAGACATGGTCAGGATTTGCAAGCAGTTTTGATGTTTTCTTGGTACTGTCAGTTGGTCTTAGATTCTTCACATTCTTTAGTTTCTCCCCTTAAGCCTTTATCTGAATTTATTCGATAATTTAATTTATTTTCAAATAGAGTTTCAACTCATGAAATTATACATCCCTTGCAGTTACTTTAAGTTAAAGGCAGGAGAGGTGAATTTTTTTTTTCAACAAACACTTCTGTTATACTGGTTGAAAGTCTTGTCGTATTCTGATAGCAATTACTGTGGCAAGTGTTCTAAATGCATTTATATAAGTGTATGTCTACAACCATAAAATGTTCATCCAATCATTCGTCCAAATGAAATAATATGTTCTACTTGCCTGTCAAACTATGTATGCATTGATTTGTTTTGGTGGAGGTGTGGCTTAGGAGACTGTGTGTAGGGGGGATGGTATTTGTGCTTTCAAAGCCATCTTTCTGCTATTGCACCCCTACTTTTATCTAGTAGTTCATATTGAACTGACAACTCACTTTGACAAGTACCCTTATGTTACTGCAAATCTGTGTGAAGTTTTTTGCAATTTTAAGTAAGAACTGTTATACTTTTAAATAATATTTAAGGATTTCTATACTTTTTCCATACAATAACAATTAATGTTGACCACAAGTCAACAGATGGTGATGAACTTTGACCAAATGTAAGTCTTCCACAGCTAAGTATGTGTCTCATTGTGTTTGTGTAATATGTGTTTTTGGAGCTCAACATTATGTGGTCACTATAAACTGTTGTGTGGAAAAGAGCTGTATACATCTTTAAATATAATGTTTCCATTTTAAAAAATCATGTTATAATGGCAGAAAAACTATTCCTCTAATGATGATATCTTTATGTAAGATCTGTATATAAGAAACTTCTTTATGCTTTTTTATATAAGAAACAAACAATAACCCCACAGTGAATCTAGTGCTAACCCCACAGGATAACAAAATGCTGTCACAGGTAATTCCAACACTCCATTTTTACACCCCAGACCATCACAGAAACCTTTAGCCCTGCTGTCTTGTCACGTCTTGTTTGAAGGAGCTTATTCTGTCAGTGTAATTCAGTGCCATTACAGCCCGGGCACATATAAGGACTCATCATAGACTAATTCCGTCAGACAGGAGAGCTTTCTCAGTCTTCCTCCTCTGAACCCGAGATCAAACAGCAAAGCCAGGCAGGCAGACACGGCTGCAGCTGCGTTTGCCCAGGGTTTCTTTTTTTACCTTTTCTCCCCTCTTCTACAGCCAAAGTCCTTTGTTCTCAAGAGAAAATGATTGTCACATATTGGAGTAGTTCTCAGATTTTCTGAAGCATCTGGAGAGTGTCAAAAGAGGAGGTGCTGTCAGAGAGAATTATGGGATGTTGGCTGCTATTTCTACTGACTTTTCAAGACACTAATTTGACACCTGGAGTTACATATGTTGCAAATATTCAAAAACTTTTCACAAATGGATCCTTAACTTCATTTGGCTGTGCTTAGTGACAAAAAGTCTGCCTTGTAGAAGCCATTAAAGGTGAAGTATTCGGGCCATATATCTTTCCTAATGTAATCTGTCACTGTAACTCTCAGAACAGTATGACTGACAGTAGCAATTGTAAAGACGGCTAGGTTTTGTCTTTCAAGAGAATGTTTTTTTTTTTAGCAAGCTAATTGTCTTATAATCAGCATCACTCTCAAAGTGTAAGCGAAAACATCAGATTAGCCCTAATAAATGTTTATAAACAAATTAAGGTTTGAAAGTGTTCTATTTACAAGTTTGATGATCTTATTGCCGGGCCCTTACCATTGACTTTGACAGTGCAAAACAGCGCTAAATGGCATTATGGGTAATGGAATTTCACTGATTAAACATGGCGTAAAATTATGATGAACTCACTGTGCGAAAATGGGATAAGGGAAAAGATGATGCTCATTCTCGACTCCCGTATGGGATTTGTTTAGTCGCCCGAGTTAAAACTGAGTTTATGGCCACCCATTCCATTTGTTTTGAGGAGATAACGATGTGCCTCTAGTTCATTTAGGAGATGCGGAGAGATTTAATTTACCTTATGGGATAGTGAAAGCAATTAAACTGGAAAACATTTTATGTTGCAATTACTATAATTCCACATTATTGCTCACACAAATTGGCAGATATTATATCAACATTCATTTGTACACTGAAATGGGAGTCTTTGCTTGTATAGACCTTCTTATCGTTTAGGGCAACTAAAAAACATTGTTTAAAATTACTTGTGGGAGCAATGTTTTTTTTTGCTCATTAAGTGTGTTGACCAGCACAACTGCTATTTTCTGTTAACATATTTCCTGTTGAAACAGGAAGCTGGTGTGGAACAAATAACTGGCCTATTTTTATTATTAAGTAAATGATATGCGTTTAGTTTATTCCACATCTGTGAACTCATTTGCTACTTAATAGTGCTAGACAGAGGCAGGTAAAATTGGTGCATTGAATTGGACATTGAATTGTAAACTTTCAGACCTAGCATAAAGGCTTAAATCAGACATAACTGGAATAGACTAAAAGCCACATTTGTGGTGTCATGGGTTCTTTTAGAACCAAACCTTTGTTTTGATAGTAAGCTATAGAAAGATGGAAAGTCTGAGAGCAGCACATTGTTAGTGATGTAGGAAAAACACAAAACCTCAGTGCAGGTATGAGACTGCAGACAAGAGCCAGCATATGAAACAGTGGAGATGAATGTTTCTTTTCCTGTAAACACGTTAATGGCGGCACTCTTGGGCCGATATGAGTTTACCAGCAGAGTACAGACCCTCTTAAATAGTCAATAAAACACATGCTTTCCCCACAGCTTTCAACTGGCTAATACCCTCCTGGTATTGTGTTTATGAGAATGCTCAGGGAGACATCTGGAGCTGGTATTGATAGACAAATAGTGAGACAGATGTGTCGTATTGATCACCCTGAGGAAATTCAGAGACATAAGCATGGATGCTTTTAGCCGCTTAAAATTGCTATCAAAAGTTTGTCATCAAATAAATCGATGAGCAAACAAATTCAAGCAGAGAAGTGAGGGACGAATCTAAAGTCTTTGCCAAGCATGTCACTATACTAAAATTGACTGCAGATTGTGGATTATTTCAACAAATGGCTCTTTCTGGTTTAAAAAACCCAGTGACCAGCTGAACCTGGAAGTCTGTTGCACAATGCAACAATGATGATGTTTAATTAGAATGTAGCATTGGAGAGATATTGAGCGTTAAATGTGCTCTTAACGGATGAGGTGTTGTTTACTCACAGCTGGTCATGCATTAAAAATTGTTATTGTAATAATTTGCAGTGCATGCTATGTGGTCTGGGAGTCTGTTGTATGCTCTGTGCTTGTGGTAGGACAGGTTTGTGGTTATGTAATTTAGTAGAATAGGTTCTTGAACAATTTATGTTATTGTCTTTCTTATTAAATATGTTTAACCACTACATGTGGAATGTGTCAGTAAAGCTTGGATTTTTAGTACCATGTACAGCAGTAAAGCGCCTTAGCATGGACATGGTCACACCTAAGGTCAAGGGTCACCTAAAAATCATTTACACCATGTTTACAGGCCAATTACAGGAGATGTGCAGGACCAATCAAAAATGTGGACTCCCTTTGTTTCTTCTGTTTCAGTATTAAAGCTTTTGATCCCATGTCTAATGCTCAAAATTTGTAGGCAAATATAAAATTTATTAAAAATAATGCTTTTAGTTGGATATGTTGCCCAGCCCACATGAATTTAAAAAATGTCTACTCAAGCTTAATAGCAGTAATAAACAATAAGCTGGAATGTCCAATCTTTTGACTGGTAAAGTGGATAAAATCCACAGATCTCTGACCGCTAGGCGGAAAATACCTTGAAATCACACAAGATGGGTCATGACACGCCGGACAGTTTTGTAAAGCCACACTGGAGAGTTATTACAGAAATACGAATAACAATGAGTCTGTCTGAAAGAGGGTTTTAAATAGGTGACAGGACGAAGTTTGCGCTTTGAAGTTTAAAGTTTTAGACAGCACAAGAATGTCAAGCTGAAGTTAATGAGCAGGATTTAGCCGCATGCTAAAACCTCTGAAGTAAAACTACGATTAGCCGAGAAGCACATTCAAAGCAGGCCCAAAATAGCCATGTGGAGGAAGATGAACGTTTTGTATCAGACAGTTGAAATGCATTAATAATTCATGCATAAATAGTCCATTAGACCAGGCTTTAAAGAAATCAGATTCTTCGCCTTCTTGCAAATCCATTTAAAAGTGAGGTCAAATGGAAGTCAAGGAATTAATGAACTAATAATTGTGCTCAGCAGGTACATTTGGGGGCCTCGTCAGGACATGGTTGCTCTACATTGCAAATTCACCAGAAATCCCAGAGGGAAAATGGTAATAAAATCAGTGATCATTTGAAATAGGTGTTGAATAAGTGCCCTGCTGATTGGGAGTTGCACCCAGTTAGTCAATGGAAAGCAAAGGGCATTTTCATGAGACTGGGAAATTACTTTTGTTCAATTAAATCTTTATGGAAATGATGTTCTAAGCTATTAACCAAGACTCTTTGTTGTTCTTCTGATGAATGGCAGCATATGACCCATGAAATGTCAGCAAACAGTAAAGAAATAAAGACAGCTGTGGGGTAGATAACTGTTTATGTTCTGGATATTCACATAAATGTAAATATATGCAAAGGAGCGTCATTAATGTTACACACCCAGATTCTTGTTAAGTGTGTTTTTAGAATTAACACGTGGTGTTTTTTTTGTACTATCATGCAGTCAGACAGGAGGAGGGCTGAATGCAGTGGTCTAAAGCTGAAATCTTGGCACCTCAGGCCTTCTCTATGTGCTCTCGCACCATTTGGCACCATTACAGTCTAGCATACATTTGTTCTGCCAGATCCTGTTTAATTGTTGGCTCAAGTGTTGCAGTTATTTGGGTAATCTTGTTGTTTTAGAGGAAATGTAAGAGTCATGTTTTCTCTCAGACCGTCCGGCTGTTCGGGGGTTTTCAAAGGGCAGGGTTGCCATGTAGAAGCAAAATTATGAACACAACATGCCATTAACTGTAACAGAAGGGTTGTGGTTTGGGTACTTAAACCAGATAAAGAATCCAAATAAAAACAACCTTTAAATGCCGGGATATAAATTGTATTATACATTTGTGATTTCTCATAAAGTAGTGCTCACTGTATTAATGTTGTATTGTGTAAACATGGCACAGGCAGGTGCTCTTTGCTTAAAGTGAGCTAATTAAATGTGAACTAGCCATTTGAACTAGCCCTTGCCATTTTAGTGTGTAGTATGCATCAGATGGTGCATCAGCCTGTTGTCAGAGGCAAAGACAGTGCAGGAGTCCAAAGTCAAGGTTCCCTATAGACCAGCCTCATGAAAATAGAGTTACTTTGTAGATGCTCTTTATTGATCTTCAGCTATAATTGCGTAACTCTATAATGAATCCGAGAAATACCCAAACTTTTAATTTAGCCTGGTCCCTATTGTGTTCCTCATTTTGTTTCCTATTGACTTTCTTCTCTCTCTCTCTTTGTCTCTCTCTCCATTTCTCTCTCTCCTTCCACAACCCCCAGTCCTTGGGTCTAAAAATAGTCTCAAATTATAGCTCTTTGAATTAATAGCTCCAGTCAATCACTGTCCCTGCCACCACATGCTCCCTAAGAACTGGGAAAGGTAAAGTTATTTGGGGACACAGCGCTGCATGGAGTCATATGTGCATATTCCTGTCAGCTGAGATCACCCTGACTGCCATTGATTTTGAATGTTATCCAGGGTTAGTTAGTAGAGATGTTTGACCCAGCTGTAAGAGTTAGTTGCTGCGTGTTCTGCGGACCCCATTGCCCACAGTGAGGTGTAATTATGACGCCCACCTCCCATGGAGTCACACAGATGCTCATTTCTGCTAAATGCCATTAAGAGTGCAGCTGACGTACAGACAGCTATTTTAGGTAAAAGACCACAGCAAGCCGTCTTGAAATATGTCATCCCTGCATGGGACAAAAGGCAGATGTTGAACTTTTAAGTTTATCTGATCAGACAGCCAGTCAGACTCGCTCTGGCACACTGGCGGATACATTCAAACACATTAGCCTTAGAGTCGTTCGAATTTTGGACATGTTCCAAGTTTCCAAGTTGAAATATCTGGCGAGCAGCAGGGCTGTGTGTGGGGTCATTTGTAATCAATTAAAATGTACTTTATGGACGGTAAATCAAGTGTTATTATTAGAATTAGCATGTTTTTTTTTTTTAAGGGAGCACGTGTTTAGCACGTATGAGGCCTTCAAATGATAGACACATGAGTATTGGAGCTCTTATCAGCCATGGATACGAACTGGTCTATCAGTAAAGTTAGCAGAATATTTGGCGTTAAATGTTGCAATAGTGAGAAGTAATCAGGGGAACGTTTGAATATTCAACCCCTGGGCACAGCACCTAATTCCTTCTCTGTTTGGCACCTCTCATGAGAGGAAATGTGACAAATAGAAATGAGCAGGGAAGCAGGAATTTGCATTTTAATGTGTCTGTCGGAATCACTTTGGTGAGGAACGTTGGTAGGCAGGGATTTGGCAACCCCAAGGGTCACCAGCAAACAAGCAGGGTAAGCAGACCCCTGAACACGACAACTAGGCAAGGTGGAGTGAAGCTGGGATGAATTAGGAGAGGCTGAGATGATGTCAAAATGATACATGTACATTGTAGTAACAATAACTACCATTTGAAGACTCTTTGACTTTGTTTTTTGGATGTTACACAAAAGCAGCTATTATAGAAATATCCAAAACATGGTTCAATATATAATAGTGGTTATCATCCATTATCAGGCAAATAGCCCCTTGTGAAATATTATCTGACACATTCATAATATTGCATGACAATCTTAGCTATGGTGGCATCTCATAGAATGTAGAAGCTAAGTTGAATAAGCAAGATATGCTGCTAAAGTTCTGAATGCCTTATGTCTGCAGAAAAAAAAAAACATTGCAAACCAGTCTAAGATGGTGTTCTGGTCTTAGCTGATGTGTTTGTTGGCTTTGGGCACTGATGAGCTAAGTCGGTGGAACGCCGGTTTCACCAGGCTGAAAGACCAGCCTAAACCAGCTTAGTCTGTTAGAAGTCTTTTATTCAGCAGAGATGTCTTTCATACAGCAAAGTATTTGTCAGTGTTTAAGGGCATACAGTGAAAGACACACACACTTCCTCTTAGAGTTGTGGGACACAGTGACACAGACACACTGGAGGCAAGTGAGAAATTGAAGACGTCCCTAAAGACAAGGGCTGAAATGATAAACGTCCAACTGTTCCCTCCTGCACTAACCTGAACCTCTTCCAGCCCCCTTCACTCTCAAAGCCTTCTCTTCTTTACTTTGTTGTCTTCCTCTAGACCTCCCCGCCGTTTAACCTTGTTAGCATCCTCAATATGTCTGACCTTAGTTTCTGTTATTACAGTTACATGGCTAAATCCGTGTTTAATTCGATTGGGCCATCATCCGTGCACTCACACATCCCATTCCGAGTTAATAAAACCCGTCTCATTGTGTTGGACCCAAACAGATTTTGCCGCAAATCCAATTTCAGCCCACTATTCTCCGCTCAGACTCGCACTCCTCTGCACATTGTTTTCTTTCTCCATCTTTTCTGTGAAGTTGTGTTATAATTCCATTATGCTTGACACAGGACCAAAACACAGAGACAAAAAATAATCTGTAACCTTAGCCATGCAGGAAAGCTCGATATTCCGTCTTGTGGTTTAGCATTCTTATTTCCGCATTATTTTCCCACCTTCCCTGATGTCCTCACAGCCTTTATCCTCCGTACGGAAGGATATTATTTTGTAAAGTGAGGCTGGAAAAGAAGATAGACAAGGCAGCTGTTTCCCGGTAAAGGGGATGGATGCTCCACTCTTCTGGGTCTGGGTGTACAAAATTAAATTGGGCAGAGATGGGGCCTCGTGTTTGCAAACTCGTTTCCTCTGGGGAGCATTGGACTGCTTGAGTGTCAAGCATAAGGTGGGAGAGGGATTTACAGATCTTTTTAGCACTTAGGAGTCAAATGTTCTTCCCCCTCCACTTTGAACCCTGATTCAGCCCCAACTCTTCCTACCTACAACTCCATCTCTTGTTTATGTATCAGCATAATGTGTTTTAGAAGTGTGACCTCGTGTCCTTGTGATGAAGAGGGTCCGTCTGCAATAAAAGCATGAATAGTGGAGCAATTGTCTTAAAATTGCATCCGCCTGCCCAGATGCATCTCTTAACTCTTGTTTTCAATCTGAGACTCTCTCTGTGTGTGTCTCTGTGTCTGTGTGTCTCTGTGTCTGTGTGTTGGTGTGTGTGTGTGTCTGTGTGTGTGTGTACCTGGGAAGTTGTAGGTTAGTAATTTAGCTGCTGTGAGGGATCTCTGTATGAATATGTGGTTATTGATTATAAAGAAAGACCAGTTAAATAAAAACTGATTGCTGCATATATAATGAGAGCAGTTTATTATCATATTAGAGGCATTCTATAAAAGCAATAAAATATGATAGAATTCAGTGCAATGGGAATAGTCTATCTTTCTAATACAGATGCCATAAATTGTCTTCATTGACGTGATATACTCACAATTTTAATGGTAAAGCCATCTTTGTGTCCTTTCCTTGGCTTTAAAACTTAAGCATCTGTCATGTAAAATGACAGAAGAACTTCTGGGGGCCTAATTTAATATTTATGACTTCAGATACAATTATGAATTGCATGAATATTCTGTCTGCGTCTCTCTGAGTGAGGTAATGTGATTTACTTCTGGAACATTGAAAAAAAAAAACAATTTTGAAAATCACTCTGTAATTGGGGTGGAGGAAATGAACATTCCAAGTGGAGGAAAACAAATTACCTTGTTACACGATGATTCACTGAGCAAGAATTTGAAATTGGTGTCCGTCCAGCCACCTGCCAGACAGGCTGTAATTTATATGACAATGTGAGTACCTGAGCTGTCTTTTCCATATCTAAAGGTTGGCAGAACTAAAACTAATCACACAGAGGCATCTGTGCTGAAATACTGATAGGGGTTCTCTTACTGAAGTCAGCACAGCCATCCAAATTCACCCGCCTGTTCGCAGAACTTGAAATTGCTTCTTCACTTAAAAACTGCTTTGACCACTTTTACCCTATTTAGTTCTCTAGCACACTCTTTCTCCCTCTGTTGACAAACTCAGTCATGGCCAATGCATTAAACTTTGCGCTTGTAGTGAATCTCTATATAAGCATATCTGGTGATGAGTTTGCCTGAAGCACGCGCTTGTTCGTGTCAGAATTCCAAATTGGCATCAAAGTACAGTGACATCAAGAGATCTGTTTTGCAACATTAAATAAACGGTGATCTGTGTTAAAAACAGTCATTAAATGCTATGCCAGGCATCAGTGACAGCTTCATGAAAAACTACATTTTTTTTTCTCTTTTATGCTCTTTTTTTTCTCTCTCCTTATGTGTTCACTTTGTTCCAAGTGATTACAGAAGTACCGTGTGATTTCTGATGTATCTTACCATATAGGAACAGGGTAAATTTAAATGGACATTTGTGAGTATGATGCTGCCCACGTTCTCTACTCAATATTTCTCGAAACTCTCTCCGTAATTAGCCTAGCTTGGCATTCTTGAGTCCACTCTGACATCCAAACTGTGGAAATGTGACACGAGCGTGTGGCAGTTCATTTGGAGTACTCTTAGCACAGACAGGCATGCATTCAGAAGTGTAGCTCCTCGGGAGAGCACTGGTATCTTTTGCAAAGGTCACTACAAAATAACTAGCAAAGAATTATAGACATAAGGGAAAAGTTGTCATTGATTGGGGTATTCATAGTATGATGTTTTCTCAACTTTGGGCACTTTTGGCCCTGTGGACGTTTGAAAAACAAACTTTTAAAATATATATTAGACTCTAAATAGCCTGATTTGTTCACTAGCCATACCCAGGAGTATAATATATATGCATGCATTACAAAGGATTCTGTACATTCTTCTGAAATGCCTTAGACATTTTGATCACATCTTACATGATGTTTAACAACATTTCATGGTGTAAATATCATTTGAAACATTTTTGGAAAAACATGGCAGACTCATTTGTCTTTCTTAAGCTAATTTCAATTTACATTTTAACAGAATACGTTTATTAATTTTTGCGTCATTTAACAATTACAGCTGGTTTCAAAATGACACACAATGAAAACATTCTGCTAGTAATTCTTGATTTTTTTTTCTCATTTTCTTAAACCCATCACATCTCATGATTTATCTCATATTTCATCTCAAGAATGAGATGAAATATGAACATTTTCATTTTCTTAGTAACCAGGTATACAATTCTTGATAAGACTAACTGCAAATACATTTTCTGTGTGAACATGGCATAGATATAGCCTAAACATTTTTATACAGCTATTTTTTCTTTTAATAAGGCAATAACATTGACTGCTAAATGTAGTAATAATAATGTCTCATATTTTGGAATTGAAATTTGAATTTTGGAAGCTTTCCAAGACTGTTCTAATCTGACCTTTTTGACAGGTGTTTTTTTTTATTAACTTCTTTTTGAGACCTAAAAATGCATACAATTATAAAATTCGTACAGCCTGTAATACTTATGAGTATGATGTTCAAAAGAGCCAATAGCCAATAACACATTAAGTGTATGTGAACACTTAAACAGTTTGGTGGTACTCAGACCCACTGCCAGGACTAATCATTTCACTGTCAGGACTAGTGTATTTCACTGTCAGCAATTACATGCATGATAGTCATAACAATTTCCCACTCAAGTTTTTAATAGGATTTAAACCATCAAAAAATTGAGTGCTTGCTTTATCAGTTTATTGCGTTTTCACCTGCAAGAAAATAGTCAGGGACGTAACATAAAATAAAAAAAACATCCTGTATCTATGCCAAGTCGTCCAGATTTGTTGTGGAAAAATGTAATAGCTTCATGTTTTTCTCCAGATTGTGTAAATGCTTTGCACTCATTTGCACTCACAGCAAGCCGACGTCTGGTACGATCAATCCAGACATGTCCGCTCCATCAACACCGACCACATAAGTTAATAATGTTCTCCATTCGACTGGCCTGAGTAATGGAGAGCATTAGGCATGTTTGGGAGGGCCTGGCCGGTTACACAAACACTGGAGGGACTCGCAGTGGAGGGAGCTCCTGTATGCAGTACCATCTGCTATATGCCAGAACAGGTGCAGCGTTGTGTCCTGTAGTGAGTTAATGACTGTAATCACAGGCAGGAATCAGAATGAGATTCTAATCTCCTCCACATGGTGGGTTTGTCTTCAACTCGGGCAACGGGGTCACTTTGTGATGTCATAATGGGTCCACTGGTGATGACCTCACACTGAGAGATGCTACTGTTGCCTTAATGTCTTAATGTCACAGATGCTCGTTCAAACAAACAAACTTTCCTGTGGGACTTCTGAGTGCTTAAGCAGGACAAATATTTTGGTTATTTGCCATAGAACATACGAGGTGCAGTCTATTCACAAGTCTATTCACTGTAAGAAGAAAAGAATATGGAAAAGAAGGAAAAAGTAACTTGGGAATTGTGTAGTTTTAAATAAAAAGAAATAATATTTAAAGATATTAAGATATTTAGTTGTAAGTCCTGGCAGTAAATTGTAAGCAAAGTTGTGTATGCTAATTACCAGGCCTATTTATGGAGAATATTCTAACCACCCCTACCCCCTTTGATAGCTTGTGTATTCTCCACACTAACAAGAAAAATGAATGGAATACAAGTTTAGCCAGTTGGTTTTTCTTGAAAACAACCATTTAAAAGGCCTCAATAGGACCTCAAGGTTCGATACATTTATGTGGTCCTTGTAATAAATATGCTAGAAATCAGACTCTTGTGTTTGATTAGAACACAAGTGAAGCAGTGTGATACAGTGCATACTATGTAAATGAAGCAGGCTTTCATGATACAGCAAACATTTAACAAATGTGTTTCATTAATTACATCTCATTCTTTAATACCTGTAAAACTTGAGCTTGAGGAAGCTTGTGTTAAATCTGTTTACTTTTTGTATCTAATCTGATGTTTGCACTTTAAGTCTGTCCTTGAGAGAAGTGTTTGGATGTCAGGCCTCTTTTTTTGGCAAATGTACACACAGGAAGTTGTGACAAATTGAAGATTGTGCACTTTGAAAGACCTGTTCATTAAAATGGCTTTAAAGTAGCTTGAAAGATGACTACTGTCCCAAAAAGAACATTGGGTTGCACATAATGCTAAATTGGACCATGTAAGGCCCAGACCTTGGGATGGTAAAATAAAGATTTTTATCTATTACGTCTCATTACGTTACTGCATTATTTTAAAGCACTTTTGGTTCATTTTTCATTTTTAGGCAGCCTGATTCGTACAGTCCCATCACACAAATCTCTCCTCCTCCTCTCTGTCTCCCATTTCATTTCTTCTCCTCTTTGGCTCTATCATCCTCCTTTTCTATTTTCTGTAATCTTGAGAAAGGTGTCAGCGTCTGTCGTCAGGCGGTGTTGCCAGCCAACATCTGACACGGCCCCAGGAACATAGTCAATAAAGCTATCTAATTGAGTGCCACTGGCTGTTGTTTATTGACAAAATAAGACCTGGGAATTAGGTGCGTCTCTGCCGCTCGCCCTGAGCAGCCGCCTTTCCGGCTTGCCGACAGCTGTCCACTTTCAATCCATCAAAAGCCCATCCTGGTCCTCTAGGTGTCAAAGGATTGTCACCTGACTGCAACTGAAAATAAACACTCGCTCAATTTGTGTGTATGTGAACGAGAGTGCAAGAGCAAGAGGGATGGAGAGTGCGAGTGAGAGAGCAAGAGAGAGATGAGAATAAAGAAGGCTTTGTTACAAATCCTTGCAAGCTACCTACATAGACAGCATGATAAGGTGTCATGGGCACAATCCCAAATTCCAAAAGCCAGCATATTAAAAAAATACAAAATTTTCTGTGTATGTAAACAGTATTTCTAAGTGTTGTCTCATTTTATGCTGCCTATGTAAAATGTTTCACTTATAGGTAGAATATGAATAGCGCTTTGATTCATGTAGTAATTCAGATTGTGATTCACAATGTTCTTTTGAGTTTTTATGTATGTGCACTTGCCGTCATTTCCTGAACTGCTAATGTGACAGCTAAGCAGCTCTGAGGAATCGGAGGCAGCGTGGCGTTCTCTCCTGGAGCTGTGGCGACTAATTGATTAATGCTGCCACTTACAAACACAATCTCAGCATGCGGTAAGTGATAAAATTCCCACGGCTCCATCTCACAGCACCTACTAATGAGGGGACAAGCAAAACCATGGCCCAGACGAGACAAGACGAGGCAAGATGCCACCACCCTTTATCTGTCACCCAGAAAAGCACTTATCAACCTTCCTTTCTTCTCTCAAATTAACTTTAATGCTAAGATAAGAGTAGGAGCTCACATCTGCATTGGCACTGTTAATTGGCACTGTTATCACCTCTGTGGAGGTGAGGTAAGAAAATCTCCTCATTTTCCCCTTCAACTTTACACCGTGGGCAGATAAACGTCGTAAAGCATGCCATTTCGTCACTCTTTTGCTTCTTTTTCACAGTTTTTTTTCTAGCTCCACGCTCAGAGGGCAGTCAGAGATGACGGGGATGATTGGGAATCGTCTTGGCGACAAGGAGAAGACGTGGTTGCCATGTGAGCGCTTGTGACAGTGATGTACGAGCAAGCCGAGCTTCTGATAATTCATCACTCACAGACACCGAGAGGTCCATTAATCAAAAACAACACAGTCAAGCTGCTGTCTCCACTAAAAACCATCTCAGAAGTTGCTTAGACATCCACAGCTACCTGTGATGGTGGAACTGTGCTATTGTCATAGGTAAAACTCTTACAACAATATAAAGCCCAAGTGTGGAGGATCTTAGAAGGTACTGATAACAGGGGTTTGGACAGAGAGAATAATCTTTGGTGTAATTCACAGTAGGGCTGCATGATATTGAAGTATGCGATATGTTATATGTTAATGCTTTAAGCTTGTGAAATCAGTTGAATTGAAAAATATTTGAAAACTGACTTATTATATACATTATATAACCAACAACCAATGCTATTGAAGAAAAATGTGATACAACATCACTTTAAATTAGTAAAATATGTTTAAATTGTTTTTAAATGTTTAAATAACCAACAACCAAAGTTATTTAAGAAAAATGCGATGTTAAATCATTTAGTTATTGCAAGGCATGTTTATGAATATTGCAATATGTATGTTTATAATATTTAGATAATTTAGACATATTGCGCAGCCCTAATCTACAGAGAGGTTTTGTTGTTTGTGGGCTTGTAAGCATAGTCACACACACTTTTTTTTTCTATTTATAGTGATTTAGTGGTGTTATATATGGATGATTGATAGGTCAGGTGGTCCTTGGCTGTTGTACTGGACATAAGAGAATTCTACAGATGAAGTATTCACATTTGTGCTTTCCTTTGTGGTTTGTGAGATCACAAAGCATTTTGAACTCAATTAAAACCTGTATTTTCTAGTGACCAGATCACCCAATATTCATATAAACGGCAGGTGTGAAAGGGGGCCCAAAGCATTGTGGGTGCAAACCTGACTACTGTTCTGCCAGTATATAACCTTAATCCTGTAACATATTTACAGCTGGTGTCAAGGGCTTGGCATAGTCAATAAACTGGCCTCCATACTCAAAATAACGTGTTAGCCGTTAGCACTGGGAGCTGTGAGTTGTTTTGACAGGAAATCAGGTTTTTCCCTCCCTCCCTTAATCTTCAAAAAGAAAAAGGCTGTACACAACACTTGGCCTTAATGGTGGTTATTTACACAGTATCTTTTTTCTTTTTCTTTCGCCTTTTTACATAATTCGTTTATTTCTCCTTAAGGGAGACTAAATTTAATTAGCAATGGCTTTTGTTTTCTCAGTCTATGGCGTCTGCACTGGGGCACCGATCGGCCCCTTGTTGAAGCGCCAAAGAGTTTTTGTTTTTGCAGTTTTTGTGAGCACATCTGTTGAATGAAGAGCAATTAAAAATACAAAGAATTGGAGCAGAAATGGAGGATAAAAGACAAGA
This sequence comes from Yasuhikotakia modesta, assembly GCA_036877545.1. NCBI lineage: Eukaryota > Metazoa > Chordata > Actinopteri > Cypriniformes > Botiidae > Yasuhikotakia > Yasuhikotakia modesta. Next base: position 52,548 of record JBAJNP010000067.1, on the reverse strand, counting down.
GGACAGCAATTTGTATTGTCTTTCAGAGCATCCAGGTCATCGAAATTAAAATTTGAGAAGGTAGTGAATTTTTCAGCATTATTTTAAGATAACATGCTAGACTGCTGTCCATCAGTTGAAAAAGCCTGGGGTAAGAGGACATCAAGCAGTCCATCTCTGGTGCAAATACATCTTCTACTGAGAGTCTTCATCTCTCAGATTAAAAAAAAGCTGTATTTGCCTGGAGAGTCCAATTCATGGGTCCATAGACATTAATGTCATTTGACAAGTGATTCTAGTAATTCTAGTTTAACAATATCTCCTTAACAAGTGTCTTCTGTAATTAGATGTGATAAATGAGCAGAGCAAAGAGCTGAATTCCTTACTACCATATTTTACACCTCTAGTTCTGAACGCTGAATGGCAGATTCTGTTGCCATATGTTCTCACAACTGTGGTACCGCAGAGGCAAAAATGTTTCCAGAGTCATTATTAGTGAAGTGGTGATGCTATAAGCAGACATGCTTCTGAATACCTCAGGTACATGAAATATGTGGGCCTGTGAGGTGTATTGGAGACTTACAACTTAAATTTCTAAGACAACTAGTGATGTAAATAATACAACTCCAGCCAAACTTCTCATACGACACCACAACAGAACTCCTCTAAAAACCATTCCAACTATTTTCCCCTGCACAGGAGTCTGTGCTCTGTACTGTGCAGAATGATTTAGCCTAAAAGAGTGACAGTCATGTCTTTAGAGGTTTTGGGAGTGGCTTTATCAGCCTGTACTGTCTCTCTGTTGGGGCCGTTTCTCAGCTCCAGTCTCATGGATAGAGCCCATGCATCACATTTTTCCTGGTTCTTTCTTATGCATTTTCTTTGCCAAAGAGCTCCTCAGCTATAATGAGTTGGATCCTGAAGTTTTTCTGGGCTCCATTTTGCTCAGACATTTCTCATGGTGGTTGGCAAAGGGTGGCAGGGAGTGGAGGAGGCACAGTTTGATGGAATCTCGAAAGAGCGAAATTACACAGGAAAACGGAGCACAAATGAACTGTGATGGCCGCTTGCGTTCTCTGGGGCGTCTGAGTGCTCTTTATTGCATGTGGGCTGGGCTGGGCAAAACACGGGGAAGTTTGCAGATGTTTGGTGACAAATGAAAAAGCACAGTTTTTAGGCGAGGTGCCCAAGAGATACCCACCCCTGAGTCTGTAACACTCTCCACTGTTTTAAAACTTCAATTTCTCCATAAAGCACGGTTAGCACAGCTTGTATGCCAGTCTTGGAGCTGGTCTCCTGCCTTCGCTCACCAGCTGTCCGCCCAAGCCATCTGCAAAAGAAATGGATGCTGGCGACTTCTGACTGTCCACAGAGAGCCTTCACTAGCCGCAAAGCAACCTGGCTCATCTGTCCCAACATTTAGACTTTAATAAGGACAGTGAGACGTTCCATGGTCAAACAGACCCTTCCAGGGAGCAGGGAATCAAAGGAAATCTGCTTTAATCATCAGTGTCCTTCCCAGGTTGCAAAAGAATGTTATTGCTGTTTAGAGTCAGTTTTGTTGTTGTTGTTGTTTTTGTTGTTAGCTAGTTTGTGTGTTCCACAGGCTTTAATAAAAAAAAATACAATTGGCTCTAAACAAATATTCAGAAAATATTAGCATATAGTATTTGTCCTTTGGTTTGATAGGCAAGCCAAGCTGCTGTGCCTGGCAATAAAGGGTAGTAAATATCTTTATTTGCTTTTGTTGTACTGGATCTGATATCAAAGGGCTGGATTAATGTTGTCCATGCAGTAAATGGATTCTAAATGTATGCAGTCCCCCAATTTGCACTTAAATTTGACAGTTTGTTTGAACAGACAGTTAAAATGCAAAAACAACAGATTTAGATAAAATACTGTAACAATTTTTGCTTGTGCTTTCAGAGGTTTTGACTGCCGGAAGCAACAGATCTAGAAGGCTTATGTCCAACCCATTCTGTCTTATGTTGACCTTTGAACAGCAAAGCCCAAAACCTTTTCTAATGCAATTTTTTTTATACAATCGTAATTAAAATCACACTGAATATTTGTAAGGTCTATGCCCTTGAATTTAGACTTATATTGTGGATAGCTTTTGAATTGAATAATTACAAGCTCCGCAATGTTTCAAACAGACACTACAGTGACTTGCAAGGCACAGCATATGTACTTTTATGCTGCGTGTTGCATTCAAAAGTAAAGCATTTTAAATAATATGCAGCTGGGATACAGCACTGGCATTTTAAATGAGGGGCCTAGATCTGCACTGCTATTTGTACATGAGTTACCATACTAAGTAGGCACTGCAGTATCTGTGCTGTGTGAATATTCATTGCTGGCTCTTTGCCATGGTGATGGCTCTAAAATCTCATTTTCTGAGGCGTCATTTCATTAGGAGAGCAAATAGCTGTTCTAAAAATCCAAAATTATTTGTCATTTCCCCTCTCGCTTTAAACCCATTCTCATAGTTAATGAAAAAGCAGGGTAACCTAAGTGCCAAAGGAAGTCACAAGCATATAGCAGCGTAAACACAGTAAACATGCATGTGTGTGTGTGTGTGTGTGTGTGTGTGTTTAGTCACATGTGTGAGTACATGTGTTTTTGAGCCAACCTTATCATGAACACATAGTCTCGCCTGATTGGGTGAGATAATAATGATTTGAATAGGTAATCAGCTTGTAGGCAGAATGAAAATGTTGAGTTGACAATTTGGCTTTTTGCAACAAGAACTCTGTTATTGTTCTCCACAAGAACAATAACAGAGTTGAATGATATTATTTCTCTGTTATGTGTCGACTGTAAATGTGTTTGAAAACTCCTCCCGTCAGTTTTATGAGAATTTGAACTTCCTGTTTCCACATCAAATCGAATGAATTTAGTTACCAGATTGTATTTATACCAGCTTCCAGGCATTTCCAACCACAGCCAGCTGTGTCATTCTTTCCGTCTTTAAAACAAGCCAGCACGCTCCTCAGCATGAAAAGACACATCTAGATGAAACCAATCTCGTCTTTCTCAGAAACGCTCTCTGCCTCTGCACGATGGATATGTCACCAGATAAAACAGAAGCTTGCTTGTCAACTTGTGGACTTGTGGTACTTCGAAATCCAGTTCCCGTTACTGTCATTAAACCCGGCTTGTTTTACTCTCCTTTTCCCCATCCCTGCAACTTCCTCCTACAGACCTGCAGTAATTGCCACAGCCAGATATCTTGTCTCCCACTTCCTGTAAGTTCCTCTCTGCCTGTTTTTCATTTCCTCCTTCTATTCTGTAGTAGCCATGGATCTCTTAACATTCAGACTGGATTCGTTGTGGTGAGCCCAGCGATGACACCTTTTAATATCTGAGTGGAGGTTGTGTTGGAATTGTGAGGCAGACGGCGGGGTGAGAATTCATTACCTGGCCGCTTCTCCCACCAGCCCCAGCTGCTACCTCATACATTTCATCTCACCCCCGAAATTGAGCGTCCTTTGCATATATTTCAGCCCCATTACGATGCCAGATATCCAGTCCTGAGATGCTGCCCGCTGCTTGTGCGATGTCAGTCAGTAGACAACTTGCTTCAACAACTTGACCCCCATCTGCTCCCTCTTACCTTTTTATTCCCTTCCCAGAATGCATTGCTCATGCTGAGCGAGCTCTCAGATACATATTTATTTCCAGATAGGCTGGTATGTGTAAAGCCCCTGGTCTCTGTGGAAGTGGAACCTCCTTGACTTGAATATGATGTTCCTTGCTTTATATGTGAGGCCCAGGAGATGTCATGGCGATTCAGATTCTGTGATTATCTTCAGGGCCACGCATTGATTAGAACTCTAGGAAGACTTTAGACATGCTGTCATTCAAATACTGTCTCAGCCTGTTTTAAAAAAATGAAACATTTTGAAACAGTGATACATTGTTACCAGCTGTTGTGATTTGTGTGTAAACATATGTATGGCAAGGCAGGAACTGGAGTTTTCGTAGTATAACATATATTTTACTGCATGCAAACTACTGTCAAGAGAAAAAATGTTTCACAGTAGAAACTATTGCTTAAAATTGCAAAGCAAAACACTCATGTATACTTAAACTAATAGTTAGAATAATTTTTAATGAGTAATGCAATATTTTAATATTATTTTTTAAAGTAACATTCCCTCACTCTTTTAACACTTTCTTTTCTGTTTCTTTCTCTGACAGTCAGTGAGTGTAAGTATTATTTTTTTTCCAAGACACTCTCAATACAATTGGAGAATTTGTTACATGTTCACTTGTAAGGGTTTAAATGATGAACAATAATTAGTTTATATTCACTGGGAACTGAACACAACTTCTGTTGTGCAACACCCTTCTGATAATAATCTACTTGTGCTAGTTGTTTCTACAAATATCTCTTGGTGTATCTCCTTTTACTTTTGTAAACCTTGTAAAAATCTGTGATAATTTAAAGCGGTAGGAAACATGGTTTTGAAGTTGTATTTTCCCCCCAGTTCTGTTTTAAAATGTGAAGTAGGCGAGTAAATCAATTCTATGTCTTGTAATGTTATCTTTTTTAGAAAAACTGTGTGAATTTTGTTAGCTGCGTTTTACTTTTTGCCCAGGCCTCCTCTTGAAGTCAAATTCTTTTATTTTATTCACTTTATACATTGTACAAATATTTTAAAATACATCATTCAGATAAAAATATCCTGATTGGATGAGGCCTTTGAAGCAACAGTTGTTGTGTTGCTTGGCAACTAAACAGCCTCCAGTTAGGGTTATAAATGACACTACTGGACATTACTGAAATGCTTGTTTTGCTTTGATTGTAATTAATTCAAAAAATAATAAATGTACCTGCTTTTAAACTCCTTATTTTACTGTTGCCCTATTTTATCAAAGCGGTAAGTTATTCAAGGTGAAAAATTTATGATTTTTACCATTGTTAAGAAGGTTTATGAACTTCCCTTTTGGTCTGTGTGTGTAAATATACATAAATAAAAAAAATACATAGGGAGAGGAGAACGAACAAAGTTCTTTCTGTGGTGATGCCACACAGTTGCATGTGGTCTGTGATAATGAGCATTGTACTTTATACAGCAACCAAGGTCATTAAAGCAGTGTAACATTAGATTGAATATGGAAAACTTTAATCTGCAGTATGTTCATGTTCCCCATTACTGTGGTTTACATTGTTTTCCTACCTAATAGACCCTCATTTTTTACTGTGGTGATAATCCCAGCGGCTTTATAATCCCTTACGTCCAGCTTTTTTTAATAAGATCTTAGACCAAAATTTTAATGAGTTTTTATAGTTTTCCTGAAAGGTAGCTGCAGCATAATTGAGAAAAGAATAAAATTGGCTCAGTACCTGCAGTTTCTTGAACTATGTTAAAGCTCTGGCGTGTTTTGTAACTAGCAGGCTGTGCACAGCTCGAACTTAGACCACAAAGACATGCTGTTCTGCCAAAAAAACACCCTATTTATATATTAGGAACTTATAGGCAAAGAGTCTCAAAGTTCTTAAAGTATTTTAGACTTCCTGTTAGGAAGTATAGAAGCATGAAAAGAGACTTTAGCAGATCATTAACTTAAAACATGAAAGATGTAGAAAATGTACTGCACTGATCAGAGTACATGGTTCATTCAGTAGCAAGGCTACAAACATTTCAGTGGGTTTATAAAACAAGTTTATCAGTTTAAAAATCTGTTTAATCCCTTATTCATAGTGTCATACTTTTGCAATAAGTCTCCACATTTCTGCATCATATGACCTAGTCTTATACAGACAGACCTGACTTTAAAGCTGTAAAGCTTTTAAACTAAAGCCGCCCACATAAACAGGAAGAGCCTATTGTAGTTTTTGTTTTCACATGCCATTGGTGCAACACAGCCTTTGAAATAAACTGTGTTGAGTCACACTACATTAAAGGACATACAAACAGCATTTAACATTTGAATTTCAAAATACCATTGATGTAATTTTGTCAGAAATAAAACACAAACACGAAAAACAGTATTTTGTGCCTAATTTTCATAAACAGCCCAGTGTGACTTCAAATTTAACATGATGGAGCAGGACACAAATTTGGTGTCTCTGCATTCCAGCCCTGAGTTAGAAACTAGTTTCTGTAGCCTCTCTATTGTTACAAATTAATAATACTCTTTTGTTGTCATTATAGCATATCATAATGTTCATACTGGAACCATGCTGCCCCTTATTTTTAGATTCTTCCAGTTTATTCATTATTTTCTAAGAATTTCACTCAATGATCACTACTACCATTGCTTAATTCACTACATTTTCAGTCTTTGTTACTTGATTTCAAGTGTGCCTTAAGATTCCCTTCCATTATCAGGATTTAACCTTGCATTTTTGGCCCAAAAATCTGTGTAATGATATGTTGTAATAGAGCAGTCGTTCTTTTTTTAACCCACTCTTAAGTTTTGTTAAACCACTTGTTAAAACACTGTGTACTTTGCATCTATTTTTGCAAGCCGAAGACAGTTTTGTCTTTGTGACCTGTCACGTATTCTCATACTAAACTGCACTGAGCCACTAAACCCTAATTAATGCAGGAAGCTTGGCTGCTTTGTCACTTATAAGGTCTTTAGTTAGACCTGTGTATTCTGGTTCACTTTTAGGGACCCTTGTAACAATTAAACATTACACATTGGTAACAGCTAAAACACAGTATGGCCCTGATGCCACAGTTAAGTCTCTGTGAATATTACTGGGCAGATAATAGATTGTGTACCTCCTTTCCGATTCACTGGATTCACTGTATGCCGCCATCTCACACACTGGGGATCTTGTTGCCCACTAATCCAAATGCACCGATCCACAAAACACATACATATGCATCAGACACTCAGACTGACACATATACACTTGAAGCCCACACCAAGATTCACATACCCAAAGCCCTCATTCATTCTAACATGCACAGACACACTCAGTATGAATCAGTCCAGGTGTCTTGCTCTGCCAGTCACAGTTTAATGAACACTGACACCACATTGAGATGGATGCAGGCCAAGGCTGCTGGTGTTTTATACATGAAACACTGCAGAGTGCCACGAGGAGCTATGGAGGAACCCAGGAGCTCCTTAGACTTGTGCATGAAACAACTGCTAATATAACTGCTGAACTAAAGTACTGCTTTTTATTCAGAGCTGAAGCGCATTGAAAACAGCTACTACTGTGACATGAGTGATGCTTGTATCAATATTTATGCGACTGTCAATAACTCCTGACAGTTTGAAAAGATTACAGATTGAATTTACAGTAAATGAAAGCTGTTAATTGTCACCCATGTCAAATCGGGCAATTCTGTCATTACAGCTGCTTGCAGCGCGTCTACCTGACGGACAGACTGTCAACGATCGGACTAATGGAACTGGAACAACATAGCACGTTCACAATGTGTTACTTCTCACGTTGTAACTTTTAAACATCCCAAATGCCTTTGTAATTCAAGGCTGATGGAAAACCAGTTCCCTGTGGGAACCTTTACGCCAGTCTACACTCAAAAAAAAAAAAAAACACATGACTTAATGTACGTCCATTAGAGTGCTAACTGATGATGGCCCAGTTGGTCTATTGTCAGTACATGCTCATAAAAGCCTCCAACAGCAACACTAATGCTAACCCGACACAGAAATCAACAGATTTTAAAGCGTTCAGGGAGCCACGCTGTAATTTGGCCAGAACGTTTGGATGAAATAAGCAGCGTGCCATTGCATCAAGGGCGACCGGAATAACTACACAGTCGTCCAGGTGGGAAATAACCTCAGGCACACAATTCAAATTTAAAACGCAGCGTGTTTGCAGAGATGAAGCTGGAAATCTGACAGTAAATCTGGCCGCTTTGGGTCCCAGCCAAAGATCAATATCTGCTGTGGGGAGGGGTGGTGCTACGGGGCAAGGGATTATTCAGCATGGTTGATGGCTTTTCAGCTTGGTGATGGCAAGTAATTTGTGGTGCTTCAATGTGTAACCTGCTGCCCATTAGAAATGACCAGATAACTGGGCTTAGACACGGTTTAGTGCACCATGAGCAGAATGCTGTACTTGACTGAGTAATAAACAATTGATCAAATCATTTTTAAAAATCCATTATGTACAAACATAGTGCTGGGATTTGGGGGCGGGGACACACAAGCATTGAGTTTAAAGAACATATAATTTGTATCAATTTGAGCAGGAGTCACTGCCACCCACTACTGATTAGAAAGTTTGTGTTTAAGGAATTTGTGTTCTCCAAATTAGCCATTTATACACTCTCATGTCATTTCAAACTTGTATTACTTTTTTTAACTGTTGAACAAAAATGTGATACTCTAAATAAAGTGGACACATCTTTTTTATAGATTGAGAGGCTGTCAGTCACATATTTTATGTTTCATGGAACATAGAAAATTAAATGGGTTCTAACATCATGAGTCTGGATCATAAATATTTCATATTTAGTTAAACTAACTGTTCCATCTCTCTATACATATATACTTTGTTTTATAATCATAAAACTACATTGTATGTTATTGCTTTGTCTACATGTTATACATTATGCTCTGCCCTTTCCTTCAGTCCAGCTTTATGTGGTCTTATTTGTAGCTTGTTTATCCGGTGTGTCCATTTACCCTGAATCTTCCAAGGACATCGTTTTGATGGACTTGCAATCAAGAGAGATTCTGGACTCCATGACAACAGCCGTCTGTCATGTTGTTGTCACAGTGTCTGATGGGATTGTATTCTGCAACAGTGTTCTGCAACATCAAAGGTAAAACCTAACAAGCTTTCTGACTGCTGCAACTTCCTGTGTTTGAGTTTACAGTTACTTGAGGAGCAGTCCAATGAGTCACATCTCATCCTGGTTTGAAAGCTCAGTGTGGGCCTCAGGCAAGTATGAAATTGGTCTGGTTAATTGGCACTAGTGAAGGAAAGGGTCTTGGCATGAATCCTAAAAGCAGAGGTGAGACTAACCCCCATAGATCTCAGTAATACCCTTGAGAGCTATATCTTAGGGGCATTATTAACCACCTCCACAAGACACCAAAGGCTTGGCTCACACTCTCCCCATCAGTTGCCTTATTATGCACTATAGTATGGCATGTTTTAGCTTTTGTGTGACTTTAGCTTATGGTGAATGTTCTCTATAGACAGCTCAACCAGTTATCTAATATAAACCTTGACAGTAAATTGAATTTGCCTAATGCTTTATTGAAAGTAACTTGCAGTGCTTTTAAGTTATTTACATTACCAGTACAAAGTTGAGGATCACTTGAATGATATGTTTTTGATCTTGAGAAACTTTTGCATTGTAAATGTTTGAAATGAGATAAAATGTCAGGAGTATGCTTCAGCAAATTGTAATCAAAGGGTGACTACTTTAAATATATGTAAAAAATGTTAGTTTCGAATTTTTTTGTATTTAAAACTATGTAATTCCCATTTGTGTAATTCCATTTTTTGCTTTTTTATTATTAGTATTTTTTTAAACAGTATTAAATGTGATGTGTGGAGTAATATTTACAAACCTCAAACTTTTGACCAGTAATGAATTGTTGTGTGTTCCATTGGACTCAAACTCATGACCTTGGTGTTGCAAGTTCCATGCTCTGCCAGTTGAACTTCACAAATTTAAATGTTATGGCTGCAAACAGCTTGTCCCATTAAAGCTTCCAGATGCTGAATATTGAAACAGTTTTATAAACGAGTCCCCAGTCACACTTGTGCATAGTTTTCTTTTCCACACGATCGCACAGGGATTTAAAGAATGTCTCTGCAGATTTTAAGATGTAGATTACACTGATGCAAATCTGTCTGTATTTGTTTTTCCAGCATGGATTCATTGTGTTTCCACAGGGAACCTTCCACCCGAGGCGGATCTGTGTAGTCTACCCTTGGGCGATGGAAAAGTCTTGTTTAAGACACACTACTGAGCTTCAACAAGACGTGTTAATAAAACCTCATGTGAATGTACATCTGTCCCAACCTGTCCTTCAACCCACACAACCATATAGATTGTTTGTCACGTCCCTGAAATGTGACCCATAGGAGCATTTACTAAATGAACGCCTCTACTGACAGTATGAGACACTGCAAAAAATCTTGCCTTAATCCAACGCAGAAATCAAATCTTATTGTTTACAAAGTTAGGGTTGTAAGGACTTATCAATCTGAAATGTTACAAAATAGTTAAACACAATATCATCCAACAATATGTTTGAGCTTAATTGTTGGCGAATAAATCAGAATGTATCCATGCAAAAAAGACCAGTGTTGCTAAGTTTAAATATGGAGGCACAAAACAACTTAAGTCTCATTGGTTCTAATGTGTCTTGCTACAACTCTTCATATGTGTGTTTCATCACGACACGTAAGAACCAATGATATTCTGAGTTAGAGCCGTGCTGTATGTCCAACTACCTCTGTGATCAGTGTTTCTTTACATAAATATATATGTGATGTATCGATCACTTTATAAGTTCAAAATATTACTTGTTTTCTTTCACAACTGTATAGCTTTGCTTCAGAAGATATTTATTAACCTACAGGAGCCGTATGGATTGCTTTTATGATGGGTGGATGCACATAGCTCATTTAATAGACCATTGTGTTGAAGCAGTACAGTGATCACGGGTTCGATTCCAGAGAGCATGTGTGCTGATAAATGTGCGCATTGAATGCACTGTTAATCATGTTCAAAAGCATCTGCCAAATACACAAATGTACAATTAAAAGATTTAAAGTCACCAGCTGAAACGTGCTTAACTTTAAACCGTAGCTATAGGTCGTAATAAGCTGCTTGCAAAACTGACCTACTGGGTCGATTTTCTTTAGAGAAGGAAGGTCTCATCTCTCCAGTCTACAATGTCATTAGAGCTGGAGTGTGTTGTAGTCAAAGTGAGCGGTGGCGAAGCATCTATTCTGTCTTCACGAGTCATTATTTCCCATCTGCAGACACATGGCTGCAAAGACAGTTGTTGCACGGGCATGCACAGAATATGATCAATAAAACATTCTCACGCGACACATCGTTCTTTATGTGAGTTTGCACAGGACACTCTCTCAGTCACCTTCTTTGTTTCTCTCACTCCTTCAACAGGTCTGCCCTCCATTTTCTCGTCTTCCAACACTTATTTTGTTCCCCTTTTCCTTGCACATTCAAAATGCATCAGATTTTAGTGTTCCTTGTAACTGCTGTTTATGCCATAAGATGAGGGGGATATGTGCAAGAAAGAGGAAATTGAAGAAAGCTGAAACCACAACGCTCAGTATGGTGCTTCTACAAATGGATGTCCAGGTGGGAAAGTGATTTAAATATAGATGTCATCTTTTTTTAGAATGAGGAAGTGCATTAGCTGGACTAGCTTTAAAGAATGAAAAAGCATAAAGTGTGTGATACCATTGTTTTCTGTTATTATTGACACTTAATGTTATGTAATGTAAAACATTTAGATTTACATTGATTTTAAGTTGATAAGACCTGAAATTGTGCCTTTTGCTTTCATAGAAAGTTGCTGGAGGGCTTTGACTTGCTTTTTAACTTCTATTTTTTATTTAATGTTTCAGGTATGCACGTGTGGACTTTGATAACTTTATTTTGCAGCACACTTTTAACAGAATCTTTGAGCTTAATTCAAAGTGCTGAATTCACTGCTGGCCTTATCTCAAACAAACATTTTCCTGCAGGTACGTGAAATCACACACACAGGTTTCTCTTGAGCAAAATCTGCAAAATCCAGAGGCTCTGATACCATCTCATGCAAGAATAATCCAGCCAGTGGTTTAATTCAAACCACTCGGCTTTGCAAAGTGTCACAATTCCACAATTGATGAAACCTCCATCAATGGATTGAATACAAGCTTCTGAGTCATGGCAGGTCGAGAAGCCAATCACCTGAGTGCTTTTTTGCCCCATCAGGCAATCCCACAAGAGCATTCAGATCAATTTAGCAGAGTAATAGCTTTGTCTGGGTTTTGTATGCATGTTTAATTTTTCACCCTTAAGCATTCCCCCACATTTACAGTCATCTAAAGTTGGATGGAAACTAAAGTTGGATAAAATCAGCATTGACCCTGAATCTCTTTCTCTGCCTTTCTTTCTCACTCTCCTCAGTTATCAGTTTTAATAAAAGCAAGATCTCAGAGGGTCTGGGGAACAGAATGCTAAGATGGCAGTGTGACAGTCAGTGGGGTGCAGACAGGATCACAGAGAATAATGAAAGAGTCATTTTGAAACAATAGGACTTTGAGGGCTCAGCAATGGCCAAGAAAGAGACCTGTGAGACACAACTTAACAACTAGTCACACTGAGAGGCAACGTGTATTGCAATATTCAGAACAATATGTTCAATTAATATGGGTTTTCTATTGTTAATTTTACCTTGTAATTAAATTATATTCAAACATTTTATTTAGAATATATGATCACTTCCTTTTTTATTTTAATGTCAGTGGATGAAATAATACCACAAAAACATGGTGTTAGTTTCACTGGGGTGGTGCAGCAGGGGAATAAAGCTAGGTTTGGACTTTGTGTAAAATAAAGTGTAAAAACATGACGCATTATTATTTCATGTATAAGAAAGATTACTTCCAAATGCATCACTTAACCACGTCAGCATCTACCCACACTTTAAACGCCAGACCGCTTTAAGAAAAAATATAGGAGTGTGTACGTCAGCTATAAACAGCTTCAAACTGGACACAACTAGCCACTTGCTAGACCTCTGATTCATGTCTGACTCTGGGCTGAATTGATTACAGCAGCTGTCTGATTGCTGGCCGTCCATCTGCTGTGGCCAATCTAAATTGCAACTCCTCCGAGGGTCTCGGCGCCCCTCCCTTTTTCAGTCCAGTGCTGATAAATCAAATCTCACCCATGATTCAGCCCTCACTTTCCTCAGCCATGCCAACACAGGAAACGACTCACCATTTCTGGGGCAATTTCCCCGGAGATTGAATTGAAGTGATTTATGAGCCCCAGCCATGGCATGCAGGACTCATGACTACATGGCGATGAATGTTTGTGAAGTCAGAGAAAATATAGAATGTTCTTTGTGCACATGAAAATGAAAGTCAAACACATTTGAATGAGAAAGATGTATGATCTCATCTTTTCTGTGTGCAGTGTGCGCGTGTGCGTGCATGTGTGTGTGTTGTTTTGTGGGTTACTAGGTTGTCTGTCAAGACTATTCAGACCAAATTCTTCAAGAGTTTTGACAATATTACAAAGCTGAATGGCATTAGAAAAAACTTATGATGAAACGTTATGATGACTTTTTATGATGAAATGATTAACAGTAGCATGTGAGACAACAGTGTCCCATTTAAATGAGATATGGGTCTCATTTTTCACGTTTCTCACTTTGGTAGTCGTTTAAGTTTTTGGAAAGCATGGTAAACCTGGGATTTTTTAATGTTAAAACAGTTCAGTCAAGTTTTATTCAGTTTTAGCCTAATTGCATAGTGTTTCACTATACAAATAGTTCCTAAACAGCTTTAAGAACAGTGTGTTACAAACCCCCTGTGAGGGAGCCAAAGGCAACAGTGGTGGGAAACTTATCTTTAGTCTCCTGCATCTCATATTTTTCATTTTGGAAAGATCCCAGTATTTTCACACAGATCTCTTGAGTTTTAGAAGAAACCGCAGTTAAGTTTCAATTGCCCACATGCATTTATACACAAGTGCTAATTAAAACTAATTCTAAGTTAAACTAATCTAATCCGGCCACACAGACTGACATGTCCTGCTCACTGGAAGGCCAATCATTTCAGTCTATATCTGAGGTGAAAAGTCATAAATGAGTTTCAGACCTGCCCAAGCATGTCTCTTCATATAGTACGTACAGCAGATATGTCCTCTCACGCAAAGATGTGTTTAAACACTATACCGCATTGAGTGATGACAGGTGGATAGAGTGCCATGTCTTTCACAGGCTGTCGCCTCAGACTCACTCATTAAGCACTGCCGTGGGTCAGGGGAGGGGGTCTCGGGTTCAATCTGCTGTTTAATATAAAGTCACATATCTGAACCTACTTTATTTCGTCTGCTTGTTCAACCAGGTGTAAGATATGCAGCTGGGCATCATATATATATAGCCTTTATCAACTCCAGAGCATTTTATTTTCCCTTCAAATGCATTAATGCATGTGACTTTCAGAATGACTGGTTAAAGTCGGCTGCAATAAAACACTGTAATTCAGAAAGAGGAAAATTGCTTGTGGAATTGATCGAGCAGAGAGGCCAGAGTCCCTGAAAGAACATTTTTGTGCCATCTTAAAAGAAACCCAGTCGTCATATTTTTCGTGGGCAGAGGAGTTGACCTTTGATATTGAATATTTTACAGAGGGCCATAGATGGTAGAGGTCTTGTTTTCTAATTTTAACACTAACACAAGTCAAGCTATTGGTTCATATACTGTAAGGGCACAAGGCTGAATTCTTCAAATAGTTGCAATTATATTTATAAATGTATACATTTAAAATACTTTTATATATTTGCAAATGCGTTTTGTGTAAATACCCTATGTACATATTCGTTATTTTGTTGATTTTCATGTTTAAACCGCATGGTTTCTCTGTGTGGTGATTGGTTGAGACCTAAAATGGGTGTTTTTTCACAGCAGACAGCAAATATCTGAAATAATGTATGTGACTGACAGCATTTGAAATTGCCAATCAATGGAACGCTGTGATAATGAGTATTGAAACTTCTATATTATGTTGTTATCTACCCAAACACCTGTTCTCCAGTAATGTGCTATCAGTATTGTTCAAGTTTTGCTTCCTATAATCTAAGTGCTGAAATCTTTTTTCTGTCTGTAGCACTACAGAAGGGGATTGTAGGGCATGGGGTCATTGCCTGGTATTTACTTTTCAAACACCTCTAGTGAATGCAAGGGGCCCTGGAAAGAGGGGTCATAAGAGCAGAAATCCCATCATGCCTTGCGACAAAATCTATCTGATACCACCATTACTCTATGTTAAATTAATCCATCGTCACCTGCCGGGCTTATCTGTCAAACCTTTGTAGGCCTGCTCATCTATTTTAAAAGCGTTGCCGGACAATCGATCCAAACATCTGTACAGTGTAATAGTCCTCTTTCACAATTATAAGGATGTTGTGGCCGTTTTGTTGTTTATTTAATATGGCAAGGGTTTGGGGGAATATCTGTTTTATATATATCTTCACCGCTGTCTTTTCAAATATTGATCCTGCTCTGTTATAGGCAGGGCAGATGAGATGGCCAATAAGCTTTATACTGTTTGTTTTCTTTCCCAGGTGAGATGAAATTGTGATGCCTAAAGCAGCTTGCTTTAATTATAGCTTCTCCATACGCTCTGCTGAATTACAATGGCTGTTCTTTAATTATGCAATTCATCAAATTCTAAATATGGAAAACTATCTCCCAAAAATGTTGCTTTAAATCAATTTAGCGTTCATACGGTTTTCCTTTAAACTGCAAACATACTTTAAATGGCCATCCGTTTTATAGCAGATGTTGCTTTACAACCCGTCCCCTGATCTCTTTGGTTCCTCACAACCAGAGAATGAAAACATAATTTTATCAGAACAACTTTAGCCAATCAAACAGCTTTCATGCTGGTTTTTCATTTCATAAAATGACCATCCTACTGGCTTTTAAAACCTTACCTCTAATCTAACACAGCTGCTAGTAATTGACAGAAATCATTGCAAACACGTTCTCATTGGTTTGTAGGGCTGAGTGATGAATTTCCATATTAGAAAATGGATAATTCCAGCTCTAATTTCTTTTTTTCCATTGAAGGAAAGCGATTAACAACCACCTGTTACTTGTCCATGCAAACAGTTAGCAAATAAAAAGTTAACAGACAAACGTAGAGGTTTTCAGAGGTTGCTCCTTTAAAGCCTATGAGATTTAATGGAGATCTCAGTTCTTTTAAATATGAATCTTGTGTTGGATGTTTTTCTTAAAATGGCTTAAGAGAAAAAAAGTAGGAAAAAAGAGACAATTGTTAAAATATAGTATGGAGCTGTAAAATTAATGTAGATTGTGACTAAAATTTTCTACATGTGGGCAAATTGCTGAGAAATGCTTGAGTTTTTATAGAAAACTCTGAGCTTAGTTATGTGACATTAAGGTATTTTCTGAAACTTTTTCTTTAAAGAAACATCTGAGACTTCATTTGCTATCAATTTCATCAATGTTGTCAGTAAATAATTAAATTACAAAAGAGATCTCTGTTCTGTTTATCTTAAACATTTGGAATTATTAACAAATGTAACTATTGATTGAGCACTTTTGCTAATTTTTGTCCCATTATTATAAAATCATTAAGGATTCATGTGTTCAGGGTTTAGGTGGAGGTTTTAAAGACACCCAGATTCATGGTTAACCATTTCCCTGTTGTAAAATCACTGAAAAGCATGTTTATGCAAGACACTCACAGATCCGTAATCATGGTTGTTACAACCTAATTTCCTGTGCTTTCTAAAAATATTTACTGGTGGTTTAAATCTTATCATTTTTACAATTTTTAAGATGATTTACAAATGCCACACATGGCGCGATTAAAGTTCGGATTCCGTTTGTAGAAAAGTTTGATCTGGTTTGCTTTGAGGGCAATGTGAAGCAGATATTTGTCAGTTCTGTTTATATATTACTCTCTTTGTTTTTTGTTTTTTTTACTTTATTCATCTTTTTGAAGTCATTCTTAAAAGGAAGGAGCCTGTGACCCTTATTACCATGCTGATGTCTTTTTGATGGCACCTGTTCCCATCCAACCTTCACTTTTATATACAGTCTACAGTTTTTATTAGGAAAACAAAAGATTTATTGTGACAAAATAGGTTTTGTTGTTCAGTAAATGACCTTTTTCTTTGCAACATTAATAAATTTGTTCAGAAAACATTTTTGGTTGGTCAGACAAAGTTTCCAGAGAAACAGCAGCGACCCGTTATGTGTCATGTTTTTATAATTATGCAGTCCACTGTCCCGGAAGATCACTTTTATTGCTCAGAGGTTTCTCATGTATGCCTCAAGAGTCTGTGTTGTGTTCTCAGATATATTTCATTGTATTAGCTTTGTCTGAGATGTTTCTCCTTAAATTATATGTAATTGGATGCAAATAATACAACCGTTAACTGACAGTAAAAGTACAAAGCTGTGATTTCATGTTGAAATCTGATTCTTACTATGGAATATGAGCAAACTGCAGTACAGATTACAATGTTTTTGAGACCTCTTGTAAAAGTTATTTGATATTATTATAGTCTTTTTCCTCAAATGAAATGACTATTTGATATTTGAGATATTTGAGATATTGAGATATTTTAGAAAGATCTTGTTTGCAGTTTTATGGTCAGCCACTATTTAAGCATAAATACTTGAGACCAAATAACTTTGTTAATTTAATGTTGATGTGCTAAATGTTAACTTCTTGTTTACTTTATTCACTGCTTTAGAAAGAAATTGAGGTACAAGACTTATTTAGACCACAATGCTGGACCTTTGCCTCAAGTGGCTAGAATCTGAAAGGAAAATAACACCCCTGAGAGTAAATTAATAGTGGTCTCTCTCTCACTCTCTTTCTCTCTCTCTCTTTCTCTCATTATTGTTATTCCTAAAAGGCAGGTCATCAGCATTTTTCATTAATATGAGTAATTACTGAAAAAAGACTTTGTGGCAGGCGTGTGAGGCGTTTCAAATGTCACCTCTTTTAAATGAGTCTGACAACAAAGCTTTAAAATGGCACAGCTATAATGATCCAATTTTAATTGCTCAGAATCAAACAGTGAGGTACCAATTATCATTGGGTCTTATTGTTGAGGTTGTTCAGCTGTGGCTTTTAAACAAAGATGCACACAGCCTGGCCTGAGTCTATGTCAGGAGGCCATTTTGATTGTACACTCACTGAGCAGTACAAAAAGCCCTAAAAATGAGCGTGTAGTGAAAACACGCTGTGTAAGGTTGTGAACTTTGGTGAATACAAAAAAGGAAGTAATTTTCTACAGTGCTCTTGTGATCTAGCTCAGAGGGAGACAGCTGAAATCATTTTTTCGCTTCCTGACCGGTTGCTGTCTGGGGATCAGAGATAGTGTTGACCTCTAACTTGCGCGATGTGACGGCGCAGAGTTTCATTCACTGGAAAAGTGGATTAATTTTCTCACAAATTGACTGTTAATTCGTCCCTTATCTCTGCCCCTGATGACTGCTGGGGCTTAGAATAACTGCTGTGCCTCTCTGTGTTCCCACTGGTATCTGCAGTGTCTCAGATGTCCTGGAGATTGGGACAGTCTGATTGGTTTTTGCTGTTGGGGCCGGTTGCTCTCCTGAGTTGTCAGATATATGACTTCCTCCATAGTTCTGTATTTAACCTTCAGAGGGTTCTAATGACCCCCTCCCCCCAAGCTGATGTAATTATCCCATAACAGTACAAAAATGACACCAACCTAATTAATTAGTCATTGTTTATGAGTGTTAGTCACACAGTCTTCCAGACTGAGTGCTTTAAAAGCATCGCCTCGGTCATCATCAGCACAGAGATGAGTTTGAGGTTCTCTGATTAAAGGACTTATGTCATACGGACCTATAAATAAAAACTGTCAATTACTCTCTCTCAGGTGATAACAAACCTCAATGACTGTCTTTTACAGAAAATTAAACATGTTTAAGCAAAATCTCCTAAACATTATCAGTTAAAGGGGGTGAACACCATGAAAAAGATTAGAAACATCCATTTTACAAAAAAACTCCTTTACGTGTTGACTGGCATCTCTAGCCCAGCTCTCACTTTTATTTATGGTTTACAATCAGGTCTTACAGGTGAATCATGGGTAAGAAAAGCAGAAGGGGGGGGAGAGAGAGATGTAGATTTAGAGAGTTCATTTGCATGAAAACATTGACATTCTTAATGTGTAGAAAAAACAATTTAATGTAAATAACAGTTTTTTTAATTGTTTTTAGTGTGTCAAGTTGACTTCTAATAATACATTTCTCAAACCAATTTGCAAAAGCTCAATTAACTGTTTTCAATTTTTATTTAAAAACCACAGGAGCAAAATATTCATACTCCATCTGACTTGTAGTGCAGATGCCCTGTTGCGTTGTCACCTTCAGACAAGATTAGGTGTAAAGTGTGCACATGCTGTGATAAGTTGTCAGGAAACTCACTGAACAGAAACTTATTTATGACAAGCAAATGATGTTTAATGCTCTCATTTGGCAGCAGTTTCTCAGTGTCCTTTGGCAACAAGCTTTTCTTCACAAACATAATCTCCATCATACTGCACCTCCAGAAGGCAGAGCAGGCAGAGAAATGATAAAACTCACAGACTAAAACCTCGACTCACGGTTCTCACCTTTGCGCCATCAGTTATCCTCAAAAATCCATCACTGACCCTGGAACCATGACTGCAGTCAAGCCACTCAAGAACCGGAGAGGTTGTCTATAAAATTAGACTTGTAGTTAGCGCTATAAACCTGTGCAAGAGGAACAGAGGTTGTAGTCTTTACTGCGTGTGAATAAAGTTTAAGTGAAAAGCAAGAAATGGACATAAAAGGAATATTTTATTGGCGAGATGCTCGCAGCAGTAAGATTGTAAAGGGCAGAACTTGTAAAGAATCTCACTGCAATAGATCAGGAGTTTTTATTCCATTTTCAAGTCAAAGGACCGTTTGGTGGAAAGATAGATGGAGCAAAACTCCCACCCTTCCCTCCATTATATACAGGTTTTTATAAAACCAGGTGTTGCAGGCTCACTTAATATGCATATAGTATTATTATTCACATAATGTCCATATAGTATAATGATGTTTACACTGCATACAAATAATCATTATCAATTCACTGAGTCATATATTTTTACCATAGGTTTTAATTTAATTCATACATTTTAATGTGGGAGGGGAAATAAATAATTTATCTATTGTAACTGATCCCCCTGTTAAAAAATAGTTGAAAAGAAAGAAGAAATTGTTAGAGAAAGAGCTAAAAGGACATCAGGAAATGACGCAGACCAGATTCAAAGTGAGACATTGTAGTGACTGTTGAGCTATTATTTTTGGTCTGTTATATAAGGTGAGGAATCTAACTTCTGAATAATCATATTTAATTAATGAAATCCCAAAATAACATAAATAATTATAAATTATTTTTAAGCCATCAATTGTATCCATTCTTTTCAACATTAAATTAGTTCTCTTTAGTGTAAAACACCATATACTAGCATTAACAGTCACATTTAAAATTTGGAACAAAAGGAACTGGTTTAAATTATTCACACTTGGATAAAACTTTGCATTATGAGATGGCAATAATAAGCTAGGACTCAGATGGCATTTAAAACTTGAATATGGAGGTCTATCTGTAACATTTAAATGAATAACTTACTATTTGTTCATTCTCCACAGGTTTAATAGTGATTTACCTATGCAGATTGTTTCCCCTTAGATGAGTGGTAACCGGTTCCCTGTGTCTTTACAAATATACCTGTGATAACCAGCTACTGGTTAGAGAAGATCAAGCTCCTGTGTGATGAGTGACATTTTACGGTACTCATCAGCTTTTACCTTTTAATACTTTGATTCATACACCTTAAACTCTGAGATTTACTGCTGTAATGTTGAGATAACGGTTCCCATTATCTCTCCCTCTCCGCTATTTATTTATTTATTGGCAGATTATCACATAGATAGAGAAAGTAAGTTTTGGGGAGGTTTTGGGAGAAGTTAATTCCCACGGTACGGCATGCTTCTGCATGACACTGTATAAATGACTCCGCTAATGCTGACTGACGTTTCGTTTTTAACGGCGGCCAGAAAAAAAGCAATTTGGGAAAACATGAAATTATCTGCTTCCCGGAGATACAGAGAGAGAAAAGTGCAACCACCGAGTGTGTCAGACTTCAGAGGTTTTTTATTTAAAAAAACAACCAACACACTGAATAATACATAACACAGGCACATAGTTGCTTTCAGCACCGCTAAACACATCACCTGATACATGCTAATAGATTACGACGGAGCAAATGTTTTACAACAAGATTATGTTTAGTGTTAACATTTTACATTTAGATGAAAGATTACAAAGACAATGATTTTAATTTGAAAAACTGATTAATAATGTACAATAGGACCAGGATCTCTTATTAAGAAAGTAAACAGAGTCGATTTTGATTCTGTGTTGACTTGAAATGTAGCATAGAACAACTAGGGGGCCAACAAACTTCCAAGGGGGTCTTAAGATGCTTCTCAGTGTTTGGATTTGATAACAAATATACATCGTTCTAGTCACTGTATGCCAATGGTCTATTGGGTAGAATTGTTTAAGTGGGAGGGCCTTCAGATATTATGGACAATGGTGTTGCTTTGAAGTCTGAAAAGGCTGAGATCCACTTGCATATACAGCAACCAAACTTTTTAACTTTTTATAAGACTAAAGTAATATCTAAATAGATGAAGCTGCATTATTAGCAAGCAGCGCTAAAGAGCGCTTTTGCTATAAAAACCAGCTCTGCTTGTCTCTTGCTAGTCTGTGGCTGTACTTGTTGTGTAAACACCCTTCACTTTCAATTATCCATCTGACTCATGGACCCCATTTACCAATTAGAGTGTGACAGCGTGGCAATAAGGAGTAAATGAACAATTAGAAGAGGCCTGCTGACCGACGCCCAGACTGAATAGCATAGTTACAGTCAGAGCACGAACGCTAAATATAGATGCAAAGAAAAACAACATTACCATTTATTTTAGAAGAATAATGACAGAAGCACAGCGTTAATGTAGAGCGGGCAATATGGACGTGACATTATTACTGGGTGCATTAATACACACGTGTTTTGGCTTTGCAGTAATTGCAAATGCCTGGATAAATCCCTTTGTTATAATAATTTACTCGTACGTTTTAATAGCGACATCTGTCATTGCATTACTTCACCCACTTCTGCATTGTGTATTGAGTGCTGTTTCTGTTTCATTTAACTGATTTAGCTGCAAAACCTGATGTAGCTTTTGTAGACCAATATTGGAACTTTTAAAATATCTATATTTTTTTTCTATTAATTAATCCCTAAATACTGTATTGCCTTGTTTTAATGTATTTACAGTGCTGAAATACTAGTAATTGCAGTAAAATAGTAATTGTTTATCCAGATTAATATAAAGTCCCAGCAATGTTTAGTGTTATTCAGTATTCATACTTAAAAAAATGAAAATAATCCCTTTAAGCAGGTTTTTTTTAAAGCTACGGGTTCAAGTCTTTCAGTCTGTTAGTAATTGACACTGAGAGAAAGAGAAACTTTCACAGGAAGTTCACAGTCGCTTCTAAAGGTTTCAGTATTTCGGTGCCTCTGAGAAAAAAAATTGAGAGAGAAATATTCCTAAAGTCCTTTTTCACTTGTTTATTCTTTGCAGTGGTTCTCTCACTTAGCGAGCTGAGCTTTAAGTACAGTTATATGTGACATACAATCTGCAGTTTTCTTTATATTTGCCAAGCAGAATCCAAAACCTTCCGCCTCACAGTAATTTCTCATTGTCTGTCCTTAGCCCCAATTCTGTGCCACCCATTCATTTACACATGGTGTTCTCTTGCCCACACAGTCCCAACATCTTTTCAGAAGATGAGGCAACTAAACAGTGAAAAGATGGAAAAAATGGCAATATGCCCAGTAGGTTAGCCAGCACAAAGATTTATAATTTAGTATTTACAATAGTATAGGACTACGCATTGTACAATGACTCTTTCCTCTAAGGAGCATTGCAAAGATGTTTGATTTGCTTATGGAGGCTGTCCTTGGTTTTTGAATGGGGCCCAAATCATTTGATCAGCCGTCTCTGCGCTCGGTGCCCCAAGAAAACCTTTCAGATGTGTCAGATCATTGTGATGTACATTTAGTCTGTGATCCGAGAAGGAGGTTTTCACTGCGATATAGTCAAATATCTTTTAAAGAATCCAATTAGCACACCAATAGAGTTCAACAGTACAGTTAAAGAAGCAAAAATTCTCAATCATTTTCTCCAAACAGATTTTTTTCTATATATAATATAATAACCTTTAATGACAGCCCTTGAGCTTTGAGGTTATTAAGAAATGATGTGTGATCTGTAGCAGCACAAGGTCATTGAAAGTTAAATAAAAATAATAATAAAAATAAAAAAAATTAAAAAATGCATTTATTTGCCTAATTCTTGATGATGTCCACTCGTCTAAAGAGTTGTGGATTATGTAAGTGAATTTGGTTTCTCTATACTCACAAACAACTTAATAAACCTAAAATATAAATCAAAGTATAACAAACTTAATTGCATGTTATGTATGCTTTAATCAAAAACATACACCAAATAGTGTTACTGTTATTTACTGTGGTTTACTCTAATTTAGTTTCATCATTTGCAATGTATGATGAGAGAATTTCTTATTAATATGAACTGAAAAGCTGCACGATGCTGTTTATTTGATCAAAGTTACACAGAATTAAAAAGACTCCAGCTACAGTGTTACTTGGGCTGTTAGCAGTGTGCATGCAGTGCCATTACTCAGTATTGTGATGAAGCTTGCTAATCTTCCTCTGCTGGGCTCCACCTTACTGTTCTGTTTAGTCTTTGTCAGGCCATTAGCTTGGGACACATTAGAAACAACAGACTGTGGCCTTTTTTCCATTGCCTGTCATTGATTAAAAAGGACCCAGTATTTTATTTCACCTCCACAGTGGCCTATTCGTCTGTTTGACAGATAGTTCTGCATATTCTCTATCGGGGGGCCATTTATTTAGATGTCAAAGAATTAGATTAGAGCCAATAGGACTGATTCCATAGCCTCGGCTGGGCTAAAGAAAATAAATTAATATAAACCAGCTTGCAAACATGAGGGCTGTATACGAGGCTAACACAACCATGTACAAAGTCATGAAAGCATCTATACAAGGCTACAGCAGGAAAGTCAACAACATAGTATATTATTATTTCATGGCATAATTTCAGTAAAATAAACCAAAAAATCAGATCCAACTATCTGAATTATTAAATCGTGGTGCAGTTTCACAAATATCACTGTGGGCCTTTTAGAGGTTTTTCTCTTGGATAAATCCATTTGTAACAATGAAGATTAATTAATGAACAGTAAGCTGAGAACACAGAAGTGTATTAACTTGAGTATATGTTTATCTTCTTAATGGGCCTTTATTTATCTTTGTCTTTTTGTTTTACTGGTGCTGGAAGAATTGTTGTTTTGCCCAAACATTATCCTTCTTCATTTAACTGTGATACACTTTTACAAATGATTCACAGATTAGCAGTTAATTCATAATTCATGATGCATTATGTTTTATTCACAACACTATCTGATTGGAAAAGTTTGTAATTTCCATTATTATTGTGATTATTATGTATTAGTCTTTAAAAATTTATTTAGTCTATTTGCACTGCTTGTGATTGTGTTTTTAGGATTGTTTTATGTACAGCACGTTTAAAACAACCTTATTTGACCAACCTTGTTTTGTAATTCATAGTAAGGTCATTAGTAATGTTGGGGGTTCACTCTTAACCTTATATGCAGTTTTGATGTTTTGTGTATAGGTTATAAATGCAGAAGAATCTCTATACTTTAAACTCAATACTCAATATTTAAACTTGCTGTAGGTCAACTGCTAGAGTTGTGCTAGCAATGCCAGGGGCATGGATACAACTCCCAGGTTAATGCATGGACTGATAAAATGTAGGTTATATCTCAAATCCACTGTACGATGCACTGTCAGTTTAAATAAAACAGTTTGCCAAATACATGGAGGGAAATGTTACATTGTTAACTCTATATGCACTTCTATCCATATAAGTCAGTCAAATAAAAGAATTAATGTGTTAATTCCACCAATTGAAATATCTTCTAAACTAACAACTTTTACCAAACTTGCACAAGTAATAGAACACGTTTTGCAATAATAAAAACTGAATACAGAGCAGGAGAGAGAATAATGACAGCACAGCTAATCAAAGGCAGCGCTTGGCTAAACCAATTACACATGACTGGTCACCCAGAGGGTATTATTGAGCCTAGCACAAGTTTTATACATGATTAAAGCAGACAGTGGAAGCTTCTCTCAAAGTGCTTCTCTGTGCTTTAAATTGTGCGGCAGTTAAAGAACTTAAGCAGTGATCTCTCTGTTGGTCTCTCTCAGGCTTGTCTGTTGGCGTTGAGTGTGTGGGAAAATAGTCATGAATACGTTTGCATGAAACAGTGTAAAATCTGTACTTTTCGAGGAGCTTCTAAATACAGAGTTTAGCGTTACTGCAAATCTGATATGGAAATTTGAAAAAAGTTTGCATGAATTCAGAGAACATGACAATCACACTGCAACATTTCAAACCTCCCACTCAGACAGAAGTGACAGGAAATGTCAAGAGAAGCTGGTGTGACTCTGCTAAATTGGCATGTGTGTTGCCATAATCAATCGTTGTTCTGTGCTGAAGTACATGCAGCGAGAAAAAAATAGTGCTGGAATCAGTCAATAATCAGATCAATATACTTTTTTAAAATGTGTTTGTCATTTAGCATCTAACTGTTATTTAGCATCTTAATTTTCATTCTATCAATTAATTGTTTTGCTGAAGATAATTAAATATTTTAAAATTAACGTTAGATTATTTTTTTCCAATTAAATATTAGTTTAGCATAAATGTAGACTATAGTAAAACATATGCTTACTTGAAAGGACTAAGTCTTGCACTAGGAATTAGTTCCTGGTATATATGACAATAATTCCATAAAATTCCTCAAAATTGGAAAGAATCAAAATTATGTATGAGACTACACATTATACTGTATGGCTATTTATTTGTACTATTATCTGTACTATAGCTAGCTTTCTACTTATATAACATTTCTCAGTCAGTATGCATAGTATTTGAAAGACCAAGTAATATATTTATTATCATATGTAGTAAAAATGCCCTTAAACAACCAACAGTACAGCAACTTGTCAACCCCAAGTGATTTAATCGCTTTCAGTCCAAACACCCTTAAGGTGTGAAAGGAAGAAGAACATTCCCATCTCAGACTCGTCTAATGCTGTCTCTGAGATCTACCCTTGTTCCTGTGCTCCAGGCATTGCAGTGTCTCTGTTGTGAATCCCTCAGTGCCCTCTGAGACTGCTTTAATAATGCGACAGTGTTCTGGGCTTGGAGACACTGCTC
The DNA here is from genome assembly GCA_036877545.1 of Yasuhikotakia modesta. NCBI lineage: Eukaryota > Metazoa > Chordata > Actinopteri > Cypriniformes > Botiidae > Yasuhikotakia > Yasuhikotakia modesta. The sequence goes on along the minus strand of JBAJNP010000067.1, from coordinate 26,406 downwards.
TAGTAGAGATGTACCAAAGAAACTCTTGTAGACGCTGGTCCCCAGGGCTGGACAAAGTGTATGGCTTTATGTTCTATATAGTTATTATGTTCAGCTTCAGTGAGCAGGTTCGCTGTATGTAGAAGGTCAAGATTGAGTCATGGTAGATTTTTGATGTTGTAGTTTTTTCTCCACAAGCCTCAATTTGAATAGTCAGAAATGAATGCTTTAGCTTAGTATAACAAGTAAACTGTCATCTCTCCAAATAGTGATGCTGGTCATGTGGTCAGAAAAATGCAGAGCATACAAATATATCGCATACATCTTGCACCGCCGCTGGTTTAAATTGGCAGTCCCTCACCAGTACAAAAATACGATCCTGGCTCTTTCAAATGCCATGCGATGTCACCATCACCGGTGATTGGCAGCTTGTGTGGAAACCTGCTGGTGAACTTTGCCCCAGCTGTGCTTGCTGCTTTCATCAGAAATGGGGGGGGGGGGGGCTCTGAATGAGAGGACATGGAGACAGATTGAGCAGAGACAGTGTTATTCGGACATCTCCCGCTCTAATGAAGGAAAGGTGAGGAGCTTCTTGGTATTCTCCTGCAGAAGTCATTAGGGACCGGGAAGCTGGTTAGCAGGCTTCAGGTTAGCACAATTAAACGGCTGTCTTGTCAGCTTAGCGTGAAGGTTGCGAGTGTGAAATTAATAGGTCTCTACTGCTTTTGTGCAACTCCAAGCTTCTTATTTTCCCCCACCGGGAGGGTCAGAGGCTAAGCAGCCAGGGGAAAGAGACAGAAACAGGGGTGAGAGGAAAAGAAAGTTTGTGAAGAAAAATGTAGGTGGAAGATTGTATTACTTTATAATGCCTGGAGAAAGCTAACTTTATCAATTAAACTTGTGGTTGTTGTTTATTTAATTACTTAACATTTACTTTTAAGAGATAGAATGATGTAAATTGTGTCAATTTGTATGAATGACAATTGAATGAATGTAAATGAAAATATGTGCATATACATTAAATATATTATAATGAAAACAAATATAAATAATAAATAAACGTTATAATAATATAAACAATCTGTCAACATAATAATTTAGTGAGCATTGTAACATCTGGTGGAATATATGGTAAGGCTCATCTACTGCTTTTATTTTAGTGGTCTATCAGTCATTGCTTTAGTCCAACACATAGAGAGATTTCCTTCTGCACTGAGCCTTTACTAATGGCCCCATAACTGACTGACCACGCTAACAGTGCAGGTCATGATTGGACCCCTTGCAGGGCAATAAAAGCCTTCAGACTGGGGATGGGATGCAACGTGCCACACATTTGTCTTCCTGCTACACACAGATGGACGTGGCTAATGGGACCGTGATGACACGCTATCATATAGAACCTGTCACCGCATTTAGCAACGTGCTTGGTCGTAAGCATAGTAAGGTCATCACTCTCAGGTGAAGAAGTGGGAGGGGTCGTATAACTCAAGGAAGAGGTCACAAATTTGATGCTGTTTCAATTTGATGGTAAAAAAAATAAAAATGTTTTGTTGCAAGTTGTTGATTGTCACATTGGTTGCCAGGACAACCATGCACTGTTATTTAGACAGGTCAGAGAAAAGTTTGTTCTCCCCAAATAAGATTTTTAAATATTCCCCAAATGTATCTCTTCTAAGAGGCACTTGTCGTTCTGTTTCACACTGGAGGGCATGTTTAATTTTTACTTTGAAAAATTTGTACTTTTGTTTTGGCAGAAGTAGTTTGAATTTATGAGAAAAGGCCAAAAAGCTGACTTTGATTTTGAGGCTGAGATGTGGCTGAGATTGCTTTTTAGACAAAAACAAAATCTAAAAAACATCTACTTGCAATCAGGAACTTGAAGCAGCCAGAACCACACAAAATGTAACTTTATAGTATATAAAAAAACTGCAAAATATTCAAATATATACAGATATTTAAGTAGTTTGTGATCATTCTCCACAGAAACATTTATCACTGCAACCTCACAGCTCATATATGAACTTATGTGAGATCTGTCATCAAAGGTTTGTATGTGGTTAATCAGTTTTCCAATGGCGAAAATCAAAGTAATTTTAATTCCCAAAACAAACGTTGCTCTCTGCTGAACTGTTATTGATTTCAGTTTTAACCACCCCATAAATCTCACATAAAATTGTGGGCAGTGCTCTTATATATATTAGTGTGATGTTTTTTTTCTAAATTAATGGTTCTTTTTTAGAAAAAAAAGCTGAAATGTGTATCTGACTTTGACATTTGTCAAACATCAGGCTGTGCATACTAATAACAGAGCATTATTACTCAAAATGGGCTGTTTGAATTATTCTAGCTTATAATATGGTGCAGGTAAAGTCACGCAGTCCCTGCAGGCATTGAGCATTCTCACGTTTGCTCCTGATTTATCTTTTTAAAGCATATCAGACAAGGTTAAATAGAATATGATCGCACCAAGATGCAACACCTTCCGACAGAGTTTCATCAAGTGCAGCTATTTTTTAAAGTGAAGGTGACGTGCAGGTGAAAACATTTGTGCTTTGACACATTTGTCTTTACCGTGTTCCCTGGCACAGACATGCCATCATATATCACAGCCAGAGAGCCATTGCACTCATTTAAAAGTTTTCTGCATTACTTCAAAGAATCATAATTATTTTTAGCAGCTAAAGAAAAAGTTATGAATTAATAAATACAAGGTTGTTATGATTGTTTTTGAAGCTAAAAAATCTAATATGCATAATATGACTGTAAAACCTTAAACCTTAATACATTTGCTGGTCTATCTTTGGTCTTAAAAGCAAGTCAATGTATTGTTTTATTAACTTTGTTTACTAATAATTAAAAAAAATTGTTTTAAAGTTTGTATTTTTTATATATTTTTTAAATAGTTTGAAGTTTGAAATTTAAAGTTTGTCATTGATTTGTCACTCTTTATTTTTAAGATTTTTCAGCCTCATTTGTTAGCAAGCTATTGCTTACAGGTGCTGTAAGGGTTTTTTATGCAAACACATGCAGAAAATGTCCCTGTTCTCAATACATCCCACTGAAAGTGTTCTAAGATATCACACCTCTCTCCATCAACCGCCAAAAATACTTTTAAGGCTCTCTGTACCTGTCAGTCATGTTGAGTGTATGGGTGTATGAGTTTGTTGAAGGTATTGTGTTTGAAATACAGGGTAGGTTAGGTTAAAAAGTGCTGACAGCATCTTCTTAAATTAAAGCTTCAAATTTGTGTGCGGCACATATAATCAGCTGTTTTAGCAGGCTGTTATAATTTTGCTGTTCTTTCTCTCTCTCTTTTCTGTCATTTTAATTGTAAGCACATTGATTAAATCAGGTCAGGAGTGCCAGCCACTTTAACCATGTTTACACACTTGTAGCCCAACTGAGAGTCCTTGACCTATGAAAGGACTTCACAGAGGACCACCGGGGGTCTCCACCCTGGCTCTCTCATGATCTAACTGTGTCCTCCACACATGCACAAGTGATCACTTCCTTCACATTGTTTACCAGAAGAATTAAAAGCTTTACACGCTTTAAATTATATTTCCCCTCCAACACACTTTCTTGCCTTAGACTCGATGAATAAATGCAAATCCAATCAGCACAACATCGTTTTTAACACTTTAAGGCTTTTCTATCAATTCTCTCCACTTTCTAATGGTTTAAAATTGGAAAGAAGAGACAGTGTAGATGAGTTTGCACTTGAATAAATGAGAAGTCAGAAAAGGGTCCCGTTCCTATGGAAACGCGAGCGAGTCACTCCGCGCCACTTTGAATCCTTGATGTGACGTCTCAGAATAAACAATGTGCATTTCCAGGATCATTAGACTAAAAAACAGCTGGAGGACATGTTTTTATTCTCATTGTTCTGTAGTTTCCCATTTGCGGAGAAGTTCAGAGGAACGTTTCGTTCTCCCAGGCAGGGAGAATCTTCTATTATTCAAAGCTTATGTAGATAAATATGATCATACCCGCCCCACGTATGGCTTTGATGTACAGACGTAAGTATTGTACTGTACATCCATTAGGAAGGATGCTCAAGAGGGAAGATGGAAAATTGACACTGTTCAAAGCAGCCTAGACTGGCATAGCCATTATTTCACAAATCAGCTTCACGGCCTCCTCTTAAACTTTCTCCTTGTTTACCTTTTTTCGAGTGCTGATTGTCGTTGTGAAGGATATCCTTCATTGTTTCTGTATGATTAATCAAATACCTCCTGCAATATTCAGCAGCTGTGCCGTGGGAGCCTTTGAGACTTGACTAATCTCTGCATTTCCTCTATATTCAGGTTAGGCACAAATGAAGCATCTCTCCTTTGAAGATAAGCAGAGGTCATGTCTCACAGATGAAAACAGCATAAAGAAGAATAAGGGGTGCATGAGCTCTTAAATATTCTGACCGTGTATATTCTCAATGTGATTTTCCTGCTCATAAGGACAGAGACAATGGAAAGCCGATAAGATTTACAGATTTTGCTCTTATTGATTCTGACTCAACACGCTTTATGCAGATGCTGTCTGCCCTCCATTGTGACCTTCTGCGTCTAACATTCCTCTTTATTCATTCCACAGGTGCATGGAGAGATGAATTAACAGGTGTATTTATGTAAATATGCCAAGGGTCATGGTCGTACACAGTCTGGTTGTGTTGTTTTTTATGGTAAAAGTAGTTGTACTATGAATTAAATGCCAGGCGTATCACTCCGGGGTAGATTCAACATTACAGGGTTACAGCTAAAGACTGGAATACCTTAATTGTACTAAAAGGAACATGTACTTTGCTGTGAACTTTTTGGAGGCTCATGTGGAGTGTGTTAATTTACTGAGTTCTCAGAGAGTCATTACTATTTTAGCTTGTGTTAGGTTATCTCTGCTGGAGATTTGGACCAACATCCACCAATTTCATTGTCTGTCCATCTACTTGTCTATATGTTTATTGTTGTCTGCCATCATCAAACCAGATCACCCTTTCAACCATGTAGCAAGGCCCTAGCAACCAGCTAGAATACCCTAGCAACATCTGTTAAGTCCATAGCAACCAGCTACAACACCCTAGCGCTAGCCTGGCAAGGCCCGAGCAACCAACCTTTGCCAACTAACATCACAATTTGCCTAGCAACCACATAGGATACCTCTTTGCCTACTTAAGCCTTAAACCCCTTTTAAAATAGATGTAGCATTCAAACTACCGAAGGCCAATATAACATTCAAACTAATCTTCAAACTCTTTGAAACCTCCAGTAAAGGTTCTGTCAAACCAACATTAAATGTTTGTCCTGACAAATGTTTCCTTTTTCATTTCAAAATTATGAATATCAGATGAGGCGTCTCGAGCCTCAGCTAGAGTCATGTAATTACCTCACAGGAAGGAGAGAAGAAATATCTGCTCATTCTTTGTACATTGAGTACAGGCAACCGGCACTGTTTTTATTGCACCTTTTCTGATTCTTAAGGGCAAATATAATTAGCTTTCAAATTGTCATTGGCACTTTTCCTCAGAGTTTTCCCAAAAGTCCTCTCAGACTCAAAATCTAATTTAGTGTTACACCACCAAACTGTTTTCCACTTTAATGTGAGTGCCTTCATATAGTGTATGTGTGTGTGTGTGTGTGTGTAAGCGCATACTTTTCACCATAACTTACAGTAGGCAAATGAGACACTGAAAGATAAATAAACATGTAAAAAGTATTTATCATGCCAGCATCTCTCTTACACACACAGCAGGAAAGATTCAATCTGATTATCCTTTTTTCCAGTTGGTGAAATTTTCATAACTGATACATTTGCACAGAGGCACAGACACACACCTAGAGGAAATTGTTTTGCTCAAAGGTTACTGTATGTTTCATCAAAAAATTTTCAAACGTTTCTCCTAAAACTCTTCAGAAGACATGTTGATACGCATTCAGTGTATAGAGCTATACGATATAAAAGCTATAATTATTTATTGCTTTGTTTGTGTTCTTTGTCTCTTGGCAGTCATACTACAGATTATGTAGATGTTGGAGAAACTGGTTGTAATGTTCCTCACTTTGTCAAGTGCTTTAAATAAAAGTATCTGCTAAATGTAGATGTAAATGTTGCATAGCCAAGACAACTGAGTCTTGGAACAGATTTGGATCTGATATTTATTAAGATATTAATATCTGATATGATAAATTATCTTGTTAAATCCTAGAAAAGATCTTTTCTTAAACCCACAAGAGACACATAAGATTACTAGGGACTTATTTTGTACCTAAATCACACTGTAGCAAAAATATGTCTACTTTCTCTTTATTTAATCTCATTACTGTCCACGAGAAACAATTGAGATTAAAGAGATCACATTTGTGATTTTCATTTCATTTGAGCAAACATACACCATAATCTCCCTAGAAGAACTATTTCTTCTTTGTTATCCACACACAATTAATCTCCATTAGTGTTCAATTCAGTGCAAACGCATCAGGGCCAAAGTTCTCTATTTAGCAGGAAAGCACCACAAAAGGGGTTTAACAGGCCTTTCACAAATACACAGAAAATGGCAAAACATATTTCTTATTTTCCTTCTGCACATATGTCATTTATTTTCTAAAGGCCTAGACAGGCCGTTGGTCTCTGTCTCATTGAATTACTTCTTCCAAGGACAATGTGGAAAGTTCAAGGTTAATCATGAAGAGAATCAAACAGAATAAAAAAAAATGAAAAAAGCAATTTTCTTAAGCCTTGCCTAGCATCTCCAGATAGCACAAATATATCCACAACAACTATTTTTGATTCAATTAAAACTGTGTCAAAGCACATTAAAATAAAACACATCTTGAACTATTACGTTGGTGTTGTTGCAGGTTTTAACTTAATATTGTATCTATTGTATATATCTATTAATATTGTAGCTTTGTAACAAGATTCATTAATGTATAAAAATATGTATGATAAAAGCATCTATTTTGCATCTTGGGTCCTGCAGCAGGAACTAAAATGCAACATTTCATTTTATTGTTTGAAACCATTTTACGTTTTATTTTCAATTCTTGATTTTACATTGTTGATAGATTGCATGCTTTGATGAATTAAACTTAACTTAACGTATTTTAGCTTATTATATTTAATTAGTTCTATTTAGTATAAAATGTGTATAAATTGAATACTGTCACTCACTGATACAGCTGTGACAGATAATTACTTATCTGATTAAAAAAGTAAAATATAGCATCTTGCCTGCATAATTAAAAATGTAAAAAATATTTCCCCTCAGAAAGTTTCAGTGAAGCTTGCTACTGTTTATTAGTAGCTTGTAGCGTAGCATGCTAAAGCATAGTTTGACATGCAGTTAAACATTAGGAGCAGCTTGGGAAGCTGTGTTGATGCTTCCCTAACACTGGTCCTGTTTGTCTTAGTATGAGAAAGCATCATATTATCGCTGGGTTGTGGCACCACTACTCAACATCCTTAGTGTAAAAGCTAGAAAACCAGAATAAAAAGAGCTTTATCTCGCCCCTGCAAACACGCTGCCTGCGTTTTATGTGCCCTGAGCACGGCCATCCCTTATGAAATCTATTCCTTTCTCTCCTGCTAGTCCCCACAGGCTGTGGAAGAGTTGAGCGCCTTATTGAAACTGCCATCTTATCCCAAAAAAAAGAAAAATCACACAGACAGACCACTGCTCAAATAGACTGGTAATAAGTCTTGGTCAAGAGACACATACTTTTTTTAAAGTAAAAATTGGCCTCAGGCTTAAAATTTAAAGCAATTTTTGTATTACTCTGATGCTCAGAATTTGAAATAAGTACAGAAAGATAGAGCTTAGAAAATGTGCAGACAACAGCAGTTACTAACAGGAATGCCATGATTCTGGTAACCAGGCAGTGAAAAAATGGCCAGCACATTTTAAAGAGAAAAACGCTGATGTTTAAGGTCAGCAGATAGTGCGACATATAGATTTCCCTGAAGCTCTTAGATTTAGACAATGCGGTGTAATATTATTTATGATCCGGCTTACATTTCTTCCACAATCTAACCTTACATTTAAAGCCCAAAGGGCACGTAATATCTCACGCTATGGCCAGGTTCTGATTGTTGAACATAAATTCTATAACAGCAATTGTTTGAAATATAAATGCTTGAAGACGTATTCAAGACCTCTGTGACCTGAAACGTTTCCCACTTTCCCAGGTGGTGATCTGTAAGAACAAGTAAGATAAGCCATAATATATTCACAGCATCAGATCTTGGTTCCATATATCAGAGTGTAAATGTCACTTGGAGTCCCATATCTGTAGCCAATAGGTTTCTGTTTGTTCCCTATAATGACAAATTATAGGTTGATATATTATAGCAAGTCATTAATTATCAAAGCTGTTTTATAAGACCAGAGAGAGCGCAATTATCACCAAAAACATATAAAATGTGCTACAATCATTTATTGGATAAAATAATTAGTATTGATTTATAATTCAACCGTTTGGAAAATTCCATCACCTCTGAGTCTCACTGCATATAATTCTTACTCTTCTATCTTTTTTTTATCTTTTTTCCATTTCTCATATCAGCCACTTATTTTTCTTTCTCTTTCTCTTGTGTGATTCCTGGGCGAGCCAATCCTCTTTATTTATAATATTATCTACACAGAACCATCTGTGGGAGAACTCTGAGAGCAGGTCATATTATGTTCCTGAGACTCGTCCTCATGGCCTGTATGGGAATTGCTTTCTATGATCTCTTCAACTCTGTCTGAAATAAGAACGCAGAAGATGGCGATCCATCTACTCAACCTCTCAGCATCTACCGCATCTAAAGTCTCTTATTTCTGCTTGATCTAAAAAAGTACCTCATTTCATCAGGTTCATTCACTGTAAATAATACTGTGTTATGTTAAATAATATTTTGATTTCTTTTTATTGCTCTGTTCCTTGCTAAGGTTTTTGTATAGCTTCTGAAAACTTTAAAATATTATAATATTAGTCTTTGACTTTTTTCATCATTTTTTAAGGTGCTATAATGTCATTTTTTGAGCTTGATGTTCCTTCCAGTATATTTTCATTGAGTGTAAAAAAGGCTTGAGATGCAGCTAAATGTTTGCTATCCGTGGGAGAAAGAAAGTCATACAGGTTTAAATAGGAATGGTAAATGATGGCAGAATGGTGCAGGCATTTCTGTGTAGATTGAGCTATATCTTATCTGTTAAAACTGTGGCCTAATGTGTTTGGTCCAGACACATTGAGCTGTGGTTCTCATATGGGAGATGGAGGTTCAAATTAAAGCTTTTAGTGGTTTGATTCTATTTCCCCTCATCTGACATCTCACTATTAATAAAACAAGCTTTCAAATCAGTTATGAGTCAGTTCAGTTCGGTGTGTTGCAGCAGAATCCTCTTTTAGTTACTGTAGAAAATATAACCAACCTATAATTAATCAGGTCAGCGGAAAACGTCTGGCAAAGACGAACGTTTCAATGGTTTGGGGGAAAGAAGAAGTGAACTACAAATTGAGTACTAATGGAAACAGATGTTGCAATTAAGATTGGAATTTTCTACTTGGCAGCAGATATCGGACCATTGATCTATATTTAGAGGACAGTAACATCATGTGAGCTGTATGCGTGTGTGTGTATGCGTGTGTGTGTGTGTGTGTGTGTGTGTGAGAGAGAGAGAGAGACCCTTGCCATCAAACTGCAGGTGAGTAGCAACAGTTCCACAGACACGCAATCTGTCTCACAAACACAATTTGTCCACAACAAATGTAATGAAATTATCTGCAGCCTGTGTATTTTCCGCTCTCAAAAATGCAATTGGGCAAATCTAGTTTCTGTGGTGACAAATACAATTAGTGATTAATGGGTGTGAAGCCAAAGTTAAAAAAATAGGGTGGGTACAGAACAGTTGAAAGGAAAATGCAAGAAAATGAAAATCTGATATCTTAAAAAGTACTATGTTGTACCAAATTCTAAGACAGTATCACATGTAGTTTACATAAAAGGCAATCCCACAATGCATTGCAGGAAACTCAGTAAATAAAGCCAAGATGGTGGATGATGCAAGCAAGTGGAAATTATGTAGAAGTAACATTACTCAGTATAAAATACAGCAGTAAACATAATAATTAAATACTATAATAGACTAATTAAAAAATGATCAAATCTGTTTTTGTTTGTTTATGAAGCTGAAATCCAAAACTTTTTGGAGGTTATTAAGACGTCATTAATCAGTGCAATCCTTCATGTTCCCTCATGTGGTAAGTTATAATAATAATTTTAAATTTGAGCTTTCTGTCCAGTTTTGGTACTTAATTTGACTTGCATGCATAATGAAGAGTATGTAAAATAACCAGTTAGGCAATTCAAAGTAAGCTTAAGTAACCAATTTTATGTTTTAAACAAACATGGTAGAAGAGACCTGAAAGCAGCAAACTGCTGAAGTGGTTTAATAAGGCAAATAGTGTAGCATGCTTAAAACAAACACTAGTGAGATGATCACTGTTTGTGTGGCGCACACTGTTGCTGCCTATGTAGGGGGTCACATATTGGACTCTTATAATATTCAGATTTAATGAGCATGATGTCAGCTGTCTATATAGGAAGCATGCAGCAGTAGCTAACAGATGCCTGGTCCATGCCCATCAAACAAACAAAACTTCAGACTTCAGTTACGTAACTTATGAAATGGCAATGAATCATTATTTAAATCCTTGAAGCATGTATTCTTTTGTATAAGGAATAATGATTAATCATATTTCAAGTGACAGTAATTTCAGATGTTTTTGACTGAAGACTATTTTGGCGTGCTGTTCCTTAGAGGTTAATGACTGGCTTTTGTTTTTTTATATCAAACTCAGGATGGCGTGACTTCTGTGTTGAAAGATTACACTATTATAGAGAAAGAGATTGAGCCCGTTCACCTCAAAGAGGACACGACCGTGGCAGGAGAGTCCTTCTCAATAATCGTTTCCTTGTTCTGTTTTACAAAGCAGACATCACAGCAATCAGGAAACTCATTTTCTGCAGACTGGATACGACATTTGACACGGGTATGACAAATCTAATAAATACGGTCTTTATGCGTGTGACCATTTCAATTGTGCATTCAGAGTGTGTGGAAAAGGTCAGTGCGGCGAGAAACGAGGACTAAAATCAATTGTAAAATTATGAACAACTATTTTAATTGAATTTGATTCTTGAATTTGAGTTTAATTTAATCGAATTTTAGGTTAAAATGTAAATTACAGGACAAATTATAATTCAAAGTACAATTAAGTCTTTTAAATTCAATGTCAAAATTAACATTCGAACCAATTAAATTTACTCTTAATCTTGAATGTTAAATTTTGCTCAATGCTGGTATCAAATCAAACCTTGATATAAATGATGCTTTACTTGGCTTAATTTATTTTACTATTTATATACAAAATGTTAATCTTGGTTATGAAAGACTAAAGACAAACAAGCTCTCTGTTGCTTAGCTTTGCCTCAGGCTTCACTTCTTCAATGCATTTTATCAGCTTGATTTAATTTTATTTTTCCAGTTTGCTGCCTTTATACTGCAGGATATGAGTTGCCCATGGGTTAAGTAGGTTTAATATAGAGATTTATTTACATTTACAGTGACACAATTACGTAACATAAACAAACATAGACTGTTGCTGTGCTCAAGTTTATTAATCTCAGATTTCAGACTGAAGTCTTCAAATACATTGCCTGTGTTTCACTGTAAGTATATCAAAAGCGGTTCTGAGTATATCTGTCCCTTTGGCCTGACTGTTATCAAACCGGATTCTCATTACGAGATGATAGCAGAATAGCTGCTCTGTGTAGACATTCCTAAAGAGACCTGTGAACTGATTTGTCAGCCAGTGGGAATACCTGTGGCCTGTGTTCTCAATGTCGCGCTGTGGCCTTTCTCTGGCTCATTTACGTACATAGTTCCCATGCCTCCTGTTATCTATTTGTTCTCTTTTCCTCTGAACAGGACGGAAGCCATTATGTTGACACTCTAAATGGAGGTTTAATGATCCTGTGGTCCCACACTGCTATTGTTCGAAATGAGCAGCCATACAGAGCAATATTCTGTGGTACTGTCCCATTACACAATGGTGTTTTCAAGTAAGACATATTCAAAGACCCATGGGGTCATGGTGGGTATGTGTGTTAAAATATGTGGTTTACAAGGACACAAATGTGTATATTGGCATGTGTACCACAATGTAAACATGTTTTTCACACATGTCACACTTCCTGTTTCCTCATGAACTAAATCGCTTTAGAAAACATACTAAATGGTGAATTTCTGTTAAATAAATTAAATTGGCTCAATGTGTGTGTGTGTGGGTAGAGAGTAGGTGACACAAGCATATGTGCTAACATCACAATGTCATTATTGAGATCAATATCATATATGAGAACATAGTTCTGCATAACAGGAGTCCAAACACTTACATGCAAGCATTGAGGTCCACAATACCAAGTTGAACATCAATAAGTCACTTCACCCATAATGCGCCAAGTCGTGTCGTGAATCCCCACTAAAACCCTGTGGATGATTTAGGAGAAGATCCCCTCTTGCTTCTCTTCTAAATTCAGGAATCGGTTTATCACACATTAGTCAGCCTCAAGAAGACACAGAAATTTGCTTCGAAAATTCCCTCCAAAAAGCCATGCTGTGGTAATCTCTCTCTGTGCATGTAGCTGGGTAATGATCACACAGAGCCTGCTAATCTGGATTTGGAGTTTGAAACACAGCCACTTGCAGCGGGTCCAATCCACAGCCCTTATTTTTCACCCAAAGCTCCTCAAAAGATGTTCAGCTGGCAACAAGAAGGACATGAGAAGTAAAGGGAAGCCAGCTGAGAAACGTTTGGCAGATCACAAGTTGCTGGACTGAGATGGATGTGAGGATTTAGTGAAACCTGCGCTATGAATTAGGACTCTATTTATCTATACAGGTAGACCAGTGGTTTTGGGACACGTGACTACATTGAAAAAGCTCTTTAATTTGAGATGTAATTGGATAAATAAACAATATGAGGACTGCAATTTGAATTTAACTGAGCCTTAAACCTGTTTTAAATGCTAAATTTTGGTGCAACTTAATGCATTGTAAATTTTGTTCCTTTTCTGTAGGGAAAAAAAGAACATTTAAAACACAAAAGTCAATCAAAAACAAGCTACACTGATGACTTGTTTCCGAGATGTAGTGTAAATCAATCTTTCTCTCTCTGAGAGTTTCAGTCTTTTCACTTTTTGAGAAATTTGTTCAAAATTATTTCTATTGTTTAATTGTTTTGATGCTTTCAAAGACTGTTTTAGTCTTTCCAAGACGTATTTAGTCTGAGAGGTAAGAGTCATCTGAGGCATTTAATAAAAGTCAAATTTTTTAAATAAGTAATAAGCAATGTTGCATTAAAGCATTCCATTGAGAACTTAACAGTAGATGTTATAAATGTTATGGGCCTAAATGTAACATTTTGACACCTTGTTTTTACTCACTGTAAGGCTGTAACATTCTTTCTAATGTACACATTAAAATGAAACCATTACTTTAATTATAAATGCATATATATCAAAAGTGTTCCAGTGATTAGTCATCTATAAGGTAGCATTTGAATTCAATGTTCAGTTGCCATTGTATAGATTATCCATATTAATGTGAATGAAACAAGTAGCTTATATATGCAATGCATGTAACTCTCAGATCCGCTCTACAAACTTCATTCTAAACCTTCCAAATCATTTCCATTTAAATCTGTTTTAATAGGCCAGAGATAAAATACAGGTGAGCAGATTGCAATGTACAACAGAGTGAGAGACTTCACAGCACGTGATACAGAACAAAAGATCTCGAGGGATTTTCATCAACGTGAGAAATGAGGAAGGAAATTGAATTAGATACTGCAATTAATTTTCCATTTCTGATCTCTGTATCCACTCACATTTGAAGGTGGCTAATGAAGTGACGGACAGATGTGCATGTTCAGTCGTTCTCTGCTCCATCCTCACTTATCTATTAATGACGCAAGTCATTAAAGATGTATTTAAAAACCTTTAATTAAACTAATGTAGAATGAGATGTAGTCGTGTACATATGTAATGAGGCCTGGAATCAAAAGGCAGATATATGAAATTAACAGTACAAAACTTCATCTCGTTTTACTATAATTAGAAATGGCAAAAAATCTCATTATTGCACAATCAGTGTTGGCAGTAGTTCTGTAAGTGTTATTTAATCAAACTATTAGATTTGAATATATTTGCATTTCTATTTCCAGCCACCAATGGGATGGGCAGATGAACTCTTCCTTATTTCCTCTGCGTCTGACTTTAGATTCAAACTTTTAGATGTCTTGTTGGGATTTTATTTAAGCGTCTGATGATGTCTGGGAACAAAATGTTCAAATTTGCTTCCTTAAAAATAGAAGCAAGCCTAAAATTATTTTGCAGCTGTAGAGGTTTATAGCCACAAAATGGACAAAAATGTGTTTTAATACATTTCCAGAAGGCTTTTTTGTATCATGTTTTAGTTCTTAACAAAACTTGACAGGAAACGTTAACATAAAGGCAAATCTGAAACATTTTCTTCATGGCTGTCATGTCAGTATATGCAATTGTATCTAAGAATAAAGCGGGTATGTTTTTGTACTTCATCCACATACATTATATACCCAGTAATTTGCATGTTTGATCTTAAAATGGCAGTCAGTCAAAAGTCTTTGAGCGAGTGCTTTCAACACAATAACATGCAGTCAATCACCAATGTGTAAAATCATTCAAACCCTACAATTCTATACTGCTCCTCATAAAGAACAAGCTTTTCATAAGATGTTAACATATGACTCAGAGAAAAGCAGGGACATAAAAAAGAACAAAATCAGACACAAGAATAATCAATAGTACAGGATTAGTCTATTTTAGGAAAGACAGTATTTTTGAAGGGAGCATTCTCTGTAGGGTAATCCTGTATAATATCTTCGTCTAATAACTGACATTTCTTTAATGCCTACTCTTCTCCACCCAGCTTTTCAGAAAGGGTTTGAATGACTACCTTTAAAATTACCTGAGAGAGTCGTTTCTGTAATGGCTTTTTAATCACCTTGAAATCACTGTTCTATCACAAAACTTTCTCACATAGTGCTGAGAAAAACTTCCATTGGATTTAATGGTCTTGGTGGAGCGCCTACCTCACCCTCATCTCAATCTCTCCCTCTCTTTCTCCATCTGTATCTTTTCCTCCCTCCGACTCCATCAATCTCCAATTTAACTCACAGAGTAATCTTTTTCAATTTTTGACAAATTATTCTGCGGATCCATTAAAGACGAAACGTGAAGAACAGAGTGAAAATTTGGATCATGTGTATGAAAGACTGCAGGGAGAATTTACTGTGACTGAACTGTGCCTGCAGGTTTATTTGCATGTGCTGTCTGTGTTATTTTAGCAAATAATCATAATTATGCAAATGAGGTGATGGGCAAACACGCCCACAAAATCAGCACTGAATGTGATCGCGTACTTCTTGTGATCTATTATAATGTACATGAATCTGTACAAGACACTCTATGGCTCATAATTTGTTTATGGCACTCTATGGCAAATACCTGTACTGCTAATTTCAATGTGGCAAACGTTGATTAATAGTCTTTAAACATGTTAATTTGGGACATGACCACACACAGTGTTGTACTGAGAGTCTAAGGGAGCATCTGATTGCTCATTGGACATTGTGGCAGTCAATCACTATATTTTTGTCTCAGCTGGGCAGGACTGCAATAAATGTCCAGCAGTTGAAACAGAGATATACATGACTGACAAAGATCTATGAAGACTGTTTACCCAGACTGTTTGGAGACTTAAAGAGAGTTAATTGAGGTATGCCACAAGTTATTTAGTTCAACAATGATTCTTCTAAATTATTTCCATCTGTAAATATAGTAAAGTAGTTACAGTTATGAGCTTGGTCAGTCATTTAGTTCTTTTTGTGTTAAATAATTTCACTATGTTACAGTTTAAAAACGCTTTTGAAGCAAACCTGAATAGAAGCAAAATAAATAGATCTAAATACAAATTTTGCAATTAAGGCATTTGTGCTTCTCTACTATTTCAAACTCCAGCCATCAGTTCTTACACACTGCTGAGTCATCCTCCATTTTTGACGAATTACACTGAAAACCAATTAAAGGCATAAAATGTAACAGAACAGAGTATGAATTCAGTCTATTGTGTATGTGTATGTTTGTGTGGGTGACAGAGTGCGTCTTTGTTTGTGGCAGGACCGAAACACAATCCAAATTGAGTTTAATCCATAAATAGATGTTATTAGACTCTGGGATCAGTAAACTTGGTGATGTGTATCCACGGCTAAGGAAAGCTAATAGCCAGTGCTCCATGCTCCACAGAATTCCCCTCTTCACCAGCTCCTCAATTTCTTTTGTTGATAAACACTTACCATGCACCAACGCGCTAATCAGCCTTCGAATAAAGAAATTAAGGAAACACAAAGCCGCAAAAGAATACAACCACTTTAACTCTCCTTCTCACTTTATGAAACATTCAGTCAGTGAATTTTCTTAAGGATTATAGGATAACGACATATTTTTCCGAGCTGGTATTCTGGAATCATGTCACGGAATGTGTGTAGCTCTAAGGTTCATTTCTGACGTCCGATTTGCAGTCTTTCAACTCATCAGCAGTTTGATCATGAGAAATCCTAATCAAATATGCCCTGAACATCTTGGAATGATACATATTTAACAACGCAAACCTCTGCTATATTACAGAAACAAGACAACTGTGGAATCTAAATGGCTTGTTTACTTTGGGAATAGCTTGCATAGCAAAGGAGGACTAACTTTGCTCTTCCCGCTATCTTGAGGAAGAGATACAGATTTTGATCTGTATACTTGTGTACCACCATCATCAGAGTTAAGAGCTAAGCACCAGCTCTAATTCAGCACCAGTCACATTTTTAAAGCATGTATTAATTTTAATGACATTCCTTTTCATTAAGGGAGTCATGTCATTTCTATAATCCATATAGGCCCGTATTAACATGAATGTGTATATTTGAGGATCAGCTACCGTGAGGAATCATAAAACACAATTGTCAGGCCGTGCTGCAATGATATATCCTATAAGCTAAAACTAATGCTTTAAGTCCCTGTCCTCAGGGTTTTTGCAGTCTTGAAAGGGGTTGAAAAAACTGCCTATTTTACCGTTAGAATAAGAGCAGAATCAGTCAAACTTAAGAGCCACTTCAGGAACTGATTGCATTATAATGCAGAGAATATTGGAGAGCTTTCCTGACCATACATTAGTTTAAAAAGGCTTGTGTTATTAAAATAGCTCATTATTGACATTATTTCAGCTTGCATTGGACTCTTTACCTCATCTGAAGATGATGCCCTTGTTCCCAGAATTTCTAAATAGCACTACAAACTTACCATAGACAAACTATAAAAATAGACATTTGCTATAAAGATCTTTACCAAATACACTTAATTTAATAGGAAAAGAAATTCTTAGTTAGAAAGTGTAATTGTTAGAAAGTTTTAAAAAATACATTTTCTGAATGAACAGCTATTTGGTCATTTGAGACAAGCCCAATTATCTCATGTCTCCTGTAGAGCTTCAGATGAGAGCTTTACAATGTCTCACACTGTGCTCAGATTTCTTAAGTTACCAAAGTTTGCCATCTAAAGTCAGAAATTTCAACATAAACTACAACATTTCTCATAGGATTCTTAAATTCCAAATGATCTTGTTATGGGAGGCCAAATCAGGCCATACAAACAAACAAACAATTTGCTGTTTCACAGAACACTTTACCTTAAAACAATTTAAAATATAACAAATCAAGGAACTTTCAATAACGTACTTATTGAGTTACTGTTTAATGTAACATTTTGAAAAACCTTTTAAATACAAGGTCGTTGCTCCAGGTGGCTTTATGAGGCAAAACTTGTCAACCACTAAAAGTCAGTCAGAGTGGGACTTGGTAAATAACATTTTTAAAGACCATAAATATTTAATGTGTTAGTTCCTGTGAAGCAAAGTGAAACAGGGTAAAAGTTCTCCATGGTTTGAAGATGATATGGAGATCTTGCCAGCTCAAAAGAGCATTGGTGTATGCGTCAGTACATCTAAATGTCAGACTCATAAGGTTGCTTTCTTTATTGTTTGTATGTTTGTATGTTTTTACAACACCCACTTTGTCTGTCCTCGATTAGCCCACCATACTTGATAGATTTAAAATAAAGCAGTAATCTTTAAAACTTTCCCCTCTCAGATTTGTATATTCTGGTCCTCAGAAGAATGTACTTTAAAAAAAGTACAAAAAATAAAAAAGCCTCCGCTGTAAGGCAATACATTGTCCAATTAGAGAAAACAAAGAATTCTCAGAAGATCCATGGTATTACACAGAGTAATGATCTACTTTAAGGCATAATGTGAATAATGGCAGATATGGATATATGAAAATATAAAAGTCTGATAAATGGGATCATGCTGGCTCAGCTGTTCACTGCAGGTAATAAGAGAAACGCTTAGATGCGAGACAGTCATTCAATATATAAAGGAAAGGACTGAACGCTGTCTGAATCTATTAGGGCAGCAGTTCCTCATGGTGGAACAATCATCTACAGACCTGAAGAAAGAAATGCTTCTTTTATTATATGCTCTGATTCAGCCTAATGGATTATAAAGATATGAATTGTGCCTAGTCTATCATCAAGTGTTTCCGGCATGTGTCAGTCTGATGCGTGTGACGCACTATTATGAATTCAAGAGCCTATATGCATTCAGTAACTCTTCGACAGGTAGCTCTTCTCATGGTAAGTGGTGCAGGTAACAACACCACATTCAAGAGTGCTACAGACAGCTGAAACAACCCTAGTGTCAACTAGAACTCACAAAGTGGGGAGGAATCCAGGAAACCTGGTGCTGAGAGTGTGCCAGGCACATGTATGGCAGGAAAAGCAGGCGGGCGGCAGCCTAAATGGGCATCAGTGGTTTGGCACAGGGCATAAAGGTAGCTGGTGAGAATCTGAGAATAGGATTGCAGGGTGCTGACTTTCAGAAAATACTAATGTATGAGGAAGTGATGAAAATAGGATTGGAAGCTTAGACTGATGCAATACTACGACATAAACAACTGTTATTGCCCAGAGGAAGCTCAGGAGATTTAATGGAGTGCTCAGGTATGTTTTTTGAAGTGGTAACTGTCTCATACATATCCTTGGGAAAAATAAAATTAGAACATGATTGTTTAAACACATTAAAAGTGTCAGATAATTTGGTACTGGAAATGTTTCATGAGAAATGTATGAGCTCATGTTGAAGTCTAAGGTTTTTGTTGCGATCTGGCCTAAAACTTAAAATAGACTTAAACTTTTAATGGGGCTGTTTTTCAGAGGAAAATCTGAGAAGCACCATATTTATACATATTAAAACAGATCTTTTGAAGTTTTGATCTGGTTAAAATCAGTTACGCTCACATCCGATGAAAAATAAAGTTCTAAAAGAGTTTTTGCAAACATTTGACAAGATGAAGCATTTGCACCGCTAGGTGTCAGTATAAACCCACAGATCGCTGCGTCTCCCACCTTGTACTTTAAAGCAAAACAAAGCAAGTAATAGTCTCTCTCTCTCTCTCTCTCTCTCTCTCTCTCTCTCTTTCTCTGTCTCTCTCTCTCCCTCACTCATGCTTTTCCTCGCTCTCTCTCTCTCTCTCTGTCTCCCCATTCGAGCACGCAGGATCTGTATTTGTATGTTTGTTACCTACACTGACAATAGCTTCCAAATTGCACAAATAGCAAATAAAAAGCAATGTTTTGAGTGAACAGTGCAAATCAACAACTGAATGACTTGGGTCCGGCAATTGCTCAGCATTATTCCTACATCACTGTGAAATTGTCAGAAATGGCCCTTGGTCACCTCACTAAACTTATGTCCTTCATCTTCTGAAGGCAGTGTGATTGCTTTCAGATGACATCTTATAATCCAGGATGTTAGAATCAATACTGCAGGATCAATGCACATAATGCATGTAAAGATGAGCAAAATTTCTCACTCAGAGGCGAGTGTATGAATTTAACACCATTCTAGCTGTTTAAATATATGGCTGCAGACTGAACATCTCTGTCTGTAGATGTTTTGCTGCATATTTAAGTTTCAGATCCCCAGCAGGTCCTTTGCAAACCCAAAACATAATTAAAACCCTGAAAATTCTATTTGACGTTATTCCGTGTCAAGCCCAGCGGTTCTGTTCCCACTCTGAAAAGCTCTTGTTTGATTTTCCCTCCAAATGTATACATTGCCGTTCTGGTGCAGCCCTGCAGCTCTGAGGATGAAATTAAGTTGAGCAAAACTAATGATGGTTTGATGGACCCTAGTTCTTATTCTCATTTATGGTTTCATCAGAATCCAAAGCATGATTGATGCTGGCCGGCTCCACATATTACTTCTGGCTATGCACAGAGAACCTTGTGTTTGTCTTACCTGAGCGGTTGAATGATGGACTGTGTGTCATTGTCTGCCCTCCATGTTAGTTGAAATGAAGCCTGTAAACTTGGCACACATATGTTAATGGTTGAAAGGTTTTATGTAAGGAAACCTGGCGCTGCAGTGGAAATCAGCTGCAATCACGTGCACTTTTTTATTGCTGATAAAAATATAGCATGTGGTAAATCAGACCAAGGTGATGGTTTGCTGGTCTTTCAGCTTGGTTTAGCCAGGCTGGTGTTTAGTTTCCCATCTAAACCAGCAAAACAACTATTTTTGCCAATTTCAGCAGGGTTGAGCTGAGCTCTATGGCTAGCATGCATGGGTTTTTCGAGTATTATAAATTTTCATGACAAGCAGGCATATGGCAGCTTAATTAAAGTTATCGGTTCTTTCATGCTAACATTAAGAAGCAGCCGTCTAACCCTGAAGGCTGTGGCCCACATGGGGGAATTAAAGTTTCAGCAGGTGAAAATTTCGAACAGGCAGCTCAATAAATTAATCAGATCCTTAACCATAACTAGATGTTTGCATTTTCTGAAGCAAATGTGAGTGGTGCTTACTTATGCAAAACTTACCACAAGATGCTAAAGTGTTGTGGATGGTTACCAGGGTGTTGCTTTATGGTTTCTAAGTTCATCTGAGTTTTTTAATGTATTATTGTGTCCTTTGCTTGTTTACATTTATGCAGACACTTTTATCCAAAGTGACTTACAACATATTCAAGTTATACTTTTTTTACCAGTACATAATCTCCATGGGAATTGAACCCACAACCTTTGCAATGCTAACACAATGCTCTACCAACTGAGCTATACAGGTACACATTCTGGAGCATGTTGTTCATTCTGGGTAGTTGCTAGGAGGTCACCCACTAGCTCAAGTCAAAAGAGCCCCAAGTCCCTATGATATTGTAATCTTTAGATATGGTTTACGCTCCTGATTCAAAGGCTGGCATACGATTCAAAGGCAGACATAACCATAAATCTGATCATTTAGAAAACTAATGGCACCATTTATGCTGTTGTGTAGGGGAGGTGGGCTTATCCATGCCCTGTCAGCTTTGAATAAAGAATATTTCTTTCTCATTGCATTTTATTTCTTACTTAGCTCTTTTGATCTCAAAATATGCAGCCCACTCTGTATTAAAATTTAATTATTAGCATATTAACCAAAGATAATCAGTTTCACATCTTTGGAGCTGAGGAATGAAGTCAGATTTTAAGTGTATATGGGGAATATAGGCTCATTAAATTGTGAGAGAGTGCCCACACCTTCTTATTTTCCATGAAGCTCTCCACTGTTTTGTGAGCATCACCTGCCATCTAGTGCCACTGCAAGCAAGGTGATGGAAAAGGATAATACTAAAATAGAAAACACAAAAGTTTTGGTACACTGTAAGATGGGTAGATTTGCACCTCATTGTGTGCCTGTAAAATGCTTTTCAATTTTAAGGTTTAATGCACAGCCTGCACCAAACTCACCTTGTTAACTCCATACTGAGGTCAGAAAGGCTTTAATAAGTTCCCTGAATGAAGGCAGCAGGCACACTGAGCCAAATGAACCTATTCAGAATTCAGCTCAGTGGAAAGAACAGAGCTGTGGGATCTGCCCTATGTCGTCTACGTGGGCCGAAACATATATGAGTTTATGGGACAATAATTAGAGTGAAAGGGCAGTTATGTCTTCCTTTATTAATTAAGTGCAAAGTACCTGCAGATGTCACTCACTCAACTCAATAGCCAGATGTGTAAATTATTAATATTCCTGTGTGACAGATTTCCTTGAACACATCAAATGCACATCCAATTTGTGCTGGGAAAAGTCCATTCTGAAGACAAATATCTACAATTGACAATATACCTCTAACAAAAACTTTCATGTAATTTTAGTTTACCTTTTACATTTTTAGCTAACGTTTAATGAGCATGTGAGATGTGTAAAATGTTAAATCTAAATTAAAAATTAAATGAAACAAAGGCATAAAAATGTATAACTAATATAAATATTTGATATACAACTAATGACCATGTCATACAAATAATATCATTCGCTTCAAAATCTAATTTAATCAAAGATTTTAGGAATATATATGTACAGTCATGTCCATCTCGTGGAATAAATTACATAAATCCCTTGCGACGACATTAGATGTCGCTGTGAGCTTTAAATTTTCCAGTGCAAAAGTCCCTTTTGAGCCGCCGTAGACGGTTTATATGACGCGTTTACGCGGAAGTCCCGCCCCTTTCCCCTCCTCGATCGCAGGCAGTGTGAGTGTTAGCACTTTAGCTCTGTCAAATAAATCCGTTTAAATCTATATCAATCCGTCACCGTACATGCTTTAAACATGCATAATATTTTAGCTAAAGCGTTAATGTGTTATTAAGTAGGATATTTGTTTGTGGATGATCCGTGTTATGTTTTAATAAAGTGTTTTGCTGTATTGCAGGGTTCCGTCGAGTCGCGAACAGAATGGTAAGAATCGGTCTATTTGAGTCTTGTTTCCAGCTCTATTAAACGTAACGCTTTCTACATTTTGTTTAGTGTTTTAAAAAAATTTATGCTAAGGTTTACTAAATCTACTAAAATTCATAAAGTCTGTGGCGAACAGATGCCTGCTAATGGTGTTAACTCGGTTGGCCTTGCTGTTAATCTTGTACGAATGTATTTTTAACTACATCTGGTACTGCTTGCTATGTAAAACAGCAGATAAGTGTATTATACAAAAACTGACGGGAGATAAACTATGTACTTTGTAAATGTTAGTTGAGTTGCGCTGGACTGCAATCGCACTCCTGACACAAGGAGCATGTGCGTTTGAGTGACGTCAGTGATGGGATTGCTCAGTCCATTACTTGACAAACATTTGTTATAAGTATTGTTTTTGAGGTCTACGATACTCAAAACACAAGATCATATAAAGTACGTATGACATGTCTCACGTGTACTTTTTCTGTATGTATAGCCACGCAAAATTGAAGAAATCAAAGATTTCCTGCTTACAGCAAGGAGGAAGGATGCCAAATGTGAGTTTAGTTTGAATTGCCCTGCAAATGCCATTCTTTGTTGTTTTCTGTAAGTTTTGGGGTGGGTTCTCACAGATATAGTACTGCAGTGCTGTTGTGTATTTGTCTGTTAGTTGCTCTGTGGTATGTCTGGTTAAAACAGTCTAAAGATATTCATAGTTTTATATAATCAAATCTCAAGAGTTGCAAGCATGCTCCATCAGCATTGACAATTGGAGAAATGTCAGTAATTTACTGTATGTTCTATATTTAATCCAATCAGCTGTCAAGATCAAGAAGAACAAGGACAATGTGAAGTTCAAGGTGCGCTGTAGCAGGTTCCTGTACACATTGGTCATCACAGACAAAGAAAAGGCTGAGAAACTCAAGCAGTCCCTGCCACCTGGTGAGCAACAAGAAAAAAACACTATAAACAAGTCTTTAATGTTCCTGAAGGTCCACAAACCTGCAGAGTTTAGCTTCAGGTGTGAATAATAAGGGGTGGAGCCAAATCCACATGTCTGGTCATTGTTGAAGCCCTCTGCTATAAATACTTAACCTGTATTAATCTAATTCTATCTGTTTTATACTTCTAAAATGAGGTCACTTTTGGTGACTGTTTCCGCTTAATGACTAGACTAAATGTAACTGTTCTTTGCACTAAATTAGGTTGGGGCAGTGTGCATGTACACTTTCAGGATATACATTATTATTGCTATTATATAATTGCCATTAATGATTAATGGACAATGTGTGGTCAGTGGCTTTGCTTCAGGTTGATATACTTTATAATTAGTTAAGTATTAACTAATTTAAGATTAAGTATCTGTTTTAATGGACCAGGAGCAGAGAGAAGTATGCAAGTTGTCCAAGCATTTTGGGCGTGTTTGGTGCCCTTTGTGCATTTACACACTTGCTAGAGCAATAATGAACTAAGTGCTAAGTTTCCCATCTCTTTGAAGCTTTAGTTCCACCGGTTCAATAACAGCCTCATCAAATAATTACTGTATTATTGACATCATTACGGTTATTGAAATGGTAAGTTGTTTGAAATGAAATTTAGCAATCATCTAGAAACTAATGGCACCTTTCTTTTCGTTTCAGGTTTGGCTGTGAAAGAGCTGAAATAAATGTTTCTCCTCAAAAAAAATGTAATAAAATTGGAAAATTTGTCTCTGTGTTGAAGTTTTTGTTTAGTGCTCGCAGATAAAGTTTTGCAAAGAAGCAAAATCAGGTGCAATGTTTTATAGAGTCAGCTTAGTTTTCATTCTGGTTATAGTGATGTGTAGTGAACTACAAAGTATATAATACAGATTTATATCCAAACTGTTTCAATATAGCTTTATATTTAAAAGATGATTTGCCGGATRCTTAGCCTAAACATTAAATTGATTTAAACAATGGAGTAAACACAAAGGTTATGCTACTATATCAAGTCACTTTGGTATTAATGTATTCTGTGTGTACAAGGTATTTAATTATCTGTAACTACAAACATTAATGGCGATGCATAATTATGAAACATCTACTCTTCCAAAATACTTGGTACTTCTAACATTTTCAAGTTAGTACTTTTGTAGTATAAGCTCTTAAAATTTGTAGTGCTTTAAAGAAATAAAAATACATTGCACCTTAACCTAAGGGACTAAACCAAGGTAAATAAATTAGTAGATATACATATAAGTTTTTTTATTGTAACTTTAACGGGTGAATGTATTGAAAACGAGCATTTAAAGGGTTTTAAATATTTGATGGTTGCTGGTTTCACACGTGATGGCCAGCAGATGGAAGCATTGCATTAACTTTTTAAAATGAATCGCTACATATATATGTAATATTTATCTGCATAATTCTATTACATTTGGGGCTGTTCTTTAATCAACCTTTAATGAACCTGAACTACAACAAACCCAATTTATTTAACGCTGCATTTTCTTGTTAGTGCAGTTAAGCCGACAAAACAATGCAAATGGAAGTGGCTCCGTCCTCCTATTGACGCGCGCTCCCGAGTCTTTCAGGCGCGCTCTTATTTGACGGACCCCTCGGAGACGCGCGGAATGGCAACGGCGGACGGGTCGGCACGAGACAGGATTTAATGCACTAGTTCCACGTTTTTCGTTTATTTTCATGGGCTGTGCTTTGAGGAAATATTGTGATATCTTCATGCGCACCTTTTCAAAACTTTGGCTTCTGTCGTAAATCTATCTCGTGTATAAATGCATGGCTTTTGTTTGAGAAGAGTGTAGACGGCACAGAAACACCCAGTTGTCCGATCGTCGTTATCTGGGAAAGCGAGAAAGTGATTGATCCATCTACTTTGGAAAAACACTTTGGTTGAAGAATGTCTTCTGCTCGGGTAGATTATATCGCTCCATGGTGGACTTACTGGCTTAACCAATTTCCTCACGTGAATTTGAGGTTTCAGCCCATAGATAACACGTTTAAACCGCAGGATGAGAACTACCAGCAGGTCAGCATTAAACTTCATACATTCTGCTTTCACGGTGGTGCAGGCAAATTTTGCACTAACATGCTTGTTCTGCGTAGTGTTTGAGAAACTATTGCATTTTAAATATGTCATTGCTTTATAAGGTTGATATGCAAAGTGATTAGAAACAAGAATGCAGTTTCAGTCTTCCATTGCAAATGTTACATATGTTTAAAACATGAAAGAAATGCAGTTATGTCTGTTTAGTGTAACAAATTACTGTATGTAAATATGTTTGTTATCTATTTAATATTTTTGTGTGGATTTACTTTTGTTTTGCCTTGAGTCCCAAACATAATTAACTTTACTGCCCTGAAATGTCTGGTTTGTTTTTAAAGACTCTGGGCTAGTATGTAGTTATTGCATTTTGATTGATTTCAGATATATATCAAATATATATTGACTCAGTCAAAATTCAATGGGTTTGAGGTTTTGACAGGTCTGCTTTCAAG
>JBAJNP010000066.1:134829-160670 GCA_036877545.1 Yasuhikotakia modesta | reverse complement strand
GTGTGTGTGTGTGAGAGAGAGCGAGTGGTTGTGTGTGAGAGAGAGAGGAAGAGAAAGAGTGTGTGTGTGTGTGTGTGTGTGTGTGTGTGTGTGTGTGTGTGTGTGTGTGTGGTAGGGATCTTCCATTAGTGTATGAGTGATGACCTCCAGTGTGGGCAGTTTAAGTTATAGCCCACCCCCCCTCTCACCCCACCCCCCAGATGGAGCTAATTGTCTGGTGGCCATTTTGGAGGAAGTGTTTCCAGGTATGTTTTATTTCTCGTCTTGATGGCTGTACACTCTTTGAAGACCTGCTCTGTATTTATCTCCTGGTTGTCCCTCCTTTTCTCCTGAAGAAACTGCAATTGGCCTAATGATGAAAGAATAAGATTACAGGTCTTGGTAGCAGCAGAAGAGAAGGAGCTCTGGTCCAAGGCCGTTTCTTTTCGGTCGCAGAACTCACACACAGATTCCATTTTGTCAGCTTTCAGCTGGGTATAATACACCGATAAAAGACTCTGCCCTGCAGCCACATTGAATCATAGAGCACAGAGAGAGAGAGAGAGAGAGAGGCAGTAAGAAAGAGATGAGAAAGCGAGAGAAAAAGGAAAGAGAAGTCCCTTTGTGCTGTGTGTGCTCATATTGTATGAAAAAAGATGAATCACTTCTATTTAGGGATCAGTTTCCTGAAACTGGACTGGTGAGACGATTCTGCGGGAGATAGATTGTCGGGACTTGCCTGTGTTTCTCTGAAGGCTTGAGCTAAACGTCTGCAGTCGTGGCAAGGTGCTCCCTAAAGGACCGGCTGCTCCGACAGGAAGTATCAACCTAAAGCAGAAAGAACGAATAAACACCCTCCCGTTTCTTCCTCTCCCTGCACACAGCTGTGCGCGGTTTGCTGTCTATCAGAAGGTGGTGTGTTATTTCATGTGAATTCCTCCCTCTAGGCAAGTCAATAAAAAATGTAACATCAAGACGTTTTTGATTAGTTGGTCCTCAGGTAAAAAAATGAAGTTGTTGATCAGCTTTGCTTCACCCAAACCAATAAACGCTTTGGCTGATGTTTGTGGTATTTTGGTACAGAATGAGGGCGTTTTGTACGCATTGCATAGAAAATGAGACACCTGCCGGCAAGCTCGCCATTATCTTGGTCGTAGATTCTCAGAGCTGTCATTATGACAGACTTCGCTTTACCTCCCCCCGGTGACATCAGCTCTAACGTTGCATGTGTCCTTGGTCACTGCGGCGATGGAGAGCTTCCAACATGGATTGTCTGTGCTGGATTTTGATTGACGCGTGGATGCTGTCAGTCACAGCCGGGCTCAGTGTGTTGCAAACAGTGGTAAACTGTTCCAGACCAAATCTCTGCCCAGATGGAAATGTTTTAAAGAACTAAAAAGAGGAACTAACTGCCCGGCCGCAGATTACTTGGAGTGCGTCTGCTGTTCGTTTGTGGTGGTAATTTGTTTTTTGTTTTTTGTCTTAGTGCATGTGGTGTTTGTTTCTCGAGCTGTATGTGTGTGTGTTCAGCTTGTTATCTGTGTGATTGAAGAGATTGGAAACCTATCTGATTTGTGTGTCTGTTTCATCCATGTGTCTCGCTGCTGCGATGTTCCTGATAATTCTTAAACGCAAACACACACAGAAACGCACACAACTGTTGTGAGAAAACTGGAGTAGGCTGGTTTTCTGCACAGGACAGCATGTGTGTTCGGAAAAATCATCCCACACACCCTGAGTTTTAAAGCTTTACTGTAATTCCAACAGGTTTAGCAGGAATAAAGACAGAACCAGGAGTGTGTGTGAGCGTTCACACATTCACGTGTTGTTGCTTTGCTTGTGTGGGCTTGTGAAAAGTGGTTGTCAGTGTCTGTGTGTACGTGTGTGTTGTCTTAGTAAAACCATTGGCACAGACAGGTTGGGTGTAAACATACCACATGCGCCGTAGTTCTTCAGACAGGGCTGAAACTGTTTTAAAACTTGTTTTAAAAAAAATTGACTTTTTTTTTTCTGGACTGTATAGTGAATGTGCCATTAACACACTGTTCTCTCTGATCTTCTACAGGTGGTCAAGCAGTGATGTCACACAGCTGAGGACACTCCCACTCAGTGAGTATTTGTATGACGATACTTAATAGCCGGGCCTCATTGATTTTCATAATGTCCCTTTTCTCTGTGACTTTGCATTGTTACAAGACCAGTTTTCCATTTTTGAAGTCATTTGTCACGGTTATGCACCTCTGTGTTTGTTTCGGTTAATTGGAAGCCGTATCCAAAAAGGGTGAACACAGTTTCTGCTGATTTAAACCTAATTTAATTTCGTCTCTAGGATGTGTGATTTCCCCTCACCCCTTTCCTTCCCAATTAGTTAAAACAAAGCTCTCCAAAGGCAGTTTTTAGGTTGACATTTTCTAAGCGCTGTGTTTCCTTTCTAAAGATCTTTAATTTGGAAATTCATTTGCACAGTTGAGCCTTTCTGAACGAACCGTTTGCAGTGGACAGGGTTTATGCTTTGGAACAAACGTGTGGCTCAGGCTAATTGGTAGCGCGGTTGCTGGTCGTGGAGTTAGCGGAGACGCTAGGCGGGCGGCAGCCTCTCAGGGCTCTTTGCTCGGCTGCGCCGTTTCATTCTCCAGCTCCCTGGTGGTTTCAGAGAGTGACAGAAATACAAGGACATTTCTTTCCACACTTGCTGTCTCCTTCCTTCTCTTATACTCTCTGTCTATTGCACTAACAAGTGACAATGTAGCGTCTGAGTTCTGGAGTACTTAAAGACTGAAACTGCACTGCAGCTGCCTCAGGTGAACATACAGCTGTGTGTAAACCAAGTGCTTTGTCAGAGGCAGGTGTGTGTGTGTGGCTTACAGAGAGTTTTTTTATAAGGAAAGCTTCTCTATGCTTCACAGAAGTGTGCATATATTTACAGAGAGAGAGAGAGAGAGAGAGAGATATGGCTTGTGTCTGAAACCAAAGACAGCTGCCTTGCTACCTCACTGCTCAGTCAGTCGATGACTTAACAGACAACGCTTTTGTGTGGTATCGCCTGAGGAAACTGGTTACAGACAGACTTCCAAAGCTTCGTAACATCACTTCTACTGATCTAGAACAAATGTGCATGCGCTTTAACAAAGCAAATATTTAATGACTAAAAGGTAAAGATTGAATTATAAATAGAAAAAAATGGGCATTTATAAATATTTTTTTAAATCTTTGTCAGGTGCCATTTTTTTATCTGAACGGCATTCTCCAAATTGCATGCAAAGGATTGTGGGATATCATATGTGGCGAAAAATACATCTATGGTGTCAAAAAGACCATATGAAAGCATTTTTGTAGACAAGGGTGTTGTAAACATTGGATTAGGAAGGGCCTTGATGCCTGTCTGCCTCTGTGTGCTGTCTATGCAGAATGCGTTTGACAAGTTTTAGAAACAACCATGGAAGGAAAGAAAGAGAGAATGGGATTGAGAAAAACAGACAGAGAGAACAACAGGAAACAGGCAGACAAAGAGAGCAAACAAAGACGTGCTCTCAGTTCCTCAGCTACCCATCATCACAGCCTCTCATTGGCAGCAGACACTGTCACCGTCTTAGCCATCAATAATGGTAATGGAAGCGCCAACCATGCATTGATTTCTGGGAATTGTAGGAAGGTGTGAAGGGTCATCTGTGCTCAATGGCTCTGCTTGAGAAAGGCCAGAATTTCAGCATGTATCATGCTAACATGCCTCTGTAATTGACACAAGGCAACCATGCATTGATGCTTATGGGCAATTCCCTGTTGAAGAAAGGGAAGAAGTAACTCTGTTACTCTTTAAGTAGAGTATTACAGGGCTAGTTTACCCAAAAATCACCATTTAACTTTTGCATGATTCCAAATCTGTATGTTTTGGTCTTTAGGGACTGTTTAGCTCTAAAGGGACATTTTTGTATACAGTGAAGGGCAGTAGTAATATAACTAACAAAGCATGATAAAGTATGATAAAAGTAGTTACAAAACATTGTTTATTTACAGATGCAGTATTTGAATGTATTTGCATGAATGTAACAGACTGAAATGCAAGTTGCTGTTTGCAAATTTTGGAGCTTGATTATATACTGCAGGGAAAAGAGCAGCATCAACATTCTGCCAAACATCCACTTTTGTGTTCCAGGGTAGAAAGACATTATTTAGGCTTGGAACAACATAAGGGTAAATAAATAATGAGTAATTGGGAGTACTGTTCCTTTAAGGAAAATTAAATGACCGCTGTACAAGCTGTGCAAAGTAAGGGTGTTAAATGATATCAGAAACCAAACAAAGCACGCCAGAGTATCAGTTAAGGGGATGAACTTTCCTGTCTCATGAAAAAAGAAAGAAAGGAACAAAACAATTATTGGACACCCAAAGGCAATTTGAAAAGTCTGTCAGGACATGAGGGAAAAAGCAGCTTTACCCTTTTGCTTTCTCAACTGGAGGACATAAGTTGTAATCACTGACAGTGCCGGAGACTGTATGGAAGAGAGACTTGAGCTCTTTTACTCTTGCCCAGAGGCAAACCGGCTATTTATTAGCACACATGTTAAACCCTCATTCTTCAAAGCAAACTTTTCTCCCAGCCTCCCACAGAGAGAGAGAATAATAAAGCAGAGGAAATGGCATTCTCTGCACAAAATGGATATGAGTGTTCAGAGTAAGCAACTAACCAAACGCAGGAAAACAAAAATGCAGGAAAACTAAGAAAGACAACAGAGGGTGGTGAAAAGGAAAGAAGGAGAGGTATGAACACAGATCCTGGCCAGGCAGTGTCAGACTTCTGCCCCCTGTCTTTCCTGTGGCCCAGGGGAGAGCTCACAGCTCGTACTTCCTGCTGGAGAGATCTTCAGAAGGAATCATGGTGGCGGGTCTGTTTTCATTGCTGGTGTTGTGCAGCAGTAGAGTGTCATACGTCAGAGGCAAAACATAGCGGTTGTTTGATACAAATAATACAGGCCTGCTGGATTCGGTGCATGTGGTTGTGTGTGAAAGGTGTAATGGACCCCTGCCTGAACTGTGTTGTGTGCTGCAGATCCCTGGTGAGAGTCATTACCTCAGGACAAAATGATGGACACACACACACACACACACACTTATGTACAGTGTTGGAGGTGGTTTAAAATTGGATGCTGCAAGTATCTGTCATTGGCCTCTTGTTTTCTCTCTCTCTCTGTGTCTGTATGCCTCTCCCTTGCCGTTTAACCATTTATCTCTTGCCGTTTCATCTTGTCTTAAATATTTATGCCCTGGCCGTGGTACGAGGCCATGCTGATTCAGACTGTACTTAAGGATATAGCAATAAATAGTGAATTGTCTACAGAGAGAATGACAGAGTCAGTTAGATGAGGCGGTTAATATTCAGAGTACATGTCATAAAAATAATCTCCTATTATCTTGCCTAAGCCAGGCCCCCCACTTGCAAAAGTGAGTGTCTTCATTTGTGGTTCAATAAACACACACACACTCTCATATGCAGATTACACACATTAGTTAGATGCTGTTCATTTGCTGTTGTCATCTGCCTTTAAAATGGCTGCATAATGACAACACAAGCCAAAAATAACAGGAAGGAACGGAACATGTATTTGCACTTTTCAGAATTATAAGAAAAATTGATAAACGAAAACAGAAAGAGTGAAAAGACATGATGAAAGAGAGAGAGAGAGAGAGAAAGAAAAAGAGAAGGAAGGAGAGGGGGAAAAAAACATCCAGAAGGTCAGGATCAGCGGGTGGCCATCTAAGGGAGCGACACGGAGAGACTCCGATTGAGTTTCACCCACCCTGTTACCGTGGAGATCCATCCAATAATACCACCCTATCCACAGCAGAATCACTATAATACACTACACCTACAACAGGCTGGCAATAGTGCTCCAGCTAAACTGAGGCAGCCACAGCAGGCAGTTCTCAAATCTACAGCATTATCCCTCAAAAGCTCGGTATGTATCCACATATTTTGCCTCAACAGGGATGTTTTACCTCAGCAAGCCCTACCCTAAGACAGGTGTCCTTTGAAATAATGGGAAAAGTAACTGTGTACGTGCTGATTGTGGTTCAGTTAAAACTGGGAAATTGTGGGAGCGAAGGAGCGTCAACAGTGTTTAATGTTTTTGGAGCACAGATAGCTAAACAACAAACTCTCAGAGTTTTAGGGTGTCCTGATGTGTCGCCAGGCCTCCCACTTTGTAAAAACAGACGCAAGAAATGAATCGGAGACTCAAAATAGGCATGAAGCCGTGTGGCTTTTCAGTGTGGCTCGGCATAAAAGGACAAGCCATTTATCAGCACTGCTCTTCCAAAACTTTCAAGCTCAAAATGAACCAGCAGTCACCTTAAGGCTTTCTCCACGCAGCCATTTATGCCATTAAGCAAGCAGCAGCTGAGTGAAAAATATTTGATTTCGAGTCATTTTCTTCCTTCATGAATGGGTAAATGACCAATCACTGCCGCCACTGTCTCAGCTCCAAAACAGCCTCTTCCTCAGATGAATCTATTTTTAAAGGTTTTAAAATTTCTGTCAGAAAAAAAACAGCAGGTCTGAAATTCTGAGCAGAAACTGGTAACCACACACATTACTGTGTGTCCCATCCAGTCATCTTTATCTGACACTGATATTTCAGAATTTAATGGATCTCTGTGAAAACAATTTGCAAGTAGAAAATCATTTAACCTCAAATATCTTTTAAAGTTGCAGTCAAGACGAGACCATGTGACCCAGACCTATAACAAAACCAAATTCTGGCTAAGTGCAAACCTAGGTTAGGACCATGAACTGAAATTGGGAAAATGCTGTACTTTTTATGCTAGCTAAGTAGCCATTCAGACCCATTAAATTCTTGCAAATATAATGGAGATGCCATGCCAGCCCTACTTATTTCCTTAAGCACATTGAAAGTAGACTGCCGCCTTGTCTGAGAACATAAGCCCAGGCTGAGAAGTGGACCAAGGCCACATTTATGTGGTCTCAAAAAGTCTTGAGTCCAAACCCACAAGATCAGGACTAGCCCTGATGCCTCCCTGGTTTTGCGATTTTACAAATCAGTGGCCATCAAAACATGTCAACCGTAGCATTTTAAATCACATAATTATTAGTCACATAATTGTTATTAAGTTGTTTCCGTAATCAGTAGATTTAGATGTAGAGTGTATCGTGTTGCGTTTGGGAAACGTTTTCTGTGTGTTTGGAGCGGCGAGAGGTTGAGATGCTGTGGGAGATGGGCGGAACACAGTTTCTTGTGCTGGTGTGTGTGTGTGTGTGTGTGTTTTTGCGTGCTGACGCTAAAAGCAGTGTGAGGACGGATCTAAGGGAGCGAAAGCTAGAATACTAATGAACAAATGACAGAAGAAGAGGCTGTGTGCTCCTCTCTACCTATCCGCAGTGGGCTCTCTCTCCTTCCTCTTCTCTCCCTTCATCTGCACCTCTCTCTCACACAGAGGATAAACTGTGTACATGATGACATTTACACCGCAGTTGCACGCAGTGTGTGTGTGTGTGTGTGAGAGAGAGGGAGAGAGCCCTCTCATTCCTCTCCCCACCTCTGTGTGTTTTTTTTTCTCTGCTCTTCCTTCATTTTGCTCTGTGCTCATCTTCTCTCCATCTCTCCTTTCACTGTGTGTGTCCACAGGATGTGCACCTCAGGAGAGCATGCACGCGCACACACACACACGGCCATTATTTATGTCTTTTTTTGAAGGGCAAATATAAAAAGGAGCGGCTTTGCCTTTCTGCATGAATTTGATGTGGATTCACAAACAATTACTGTAGCTATAGTCTGTGTGTATTAACATACATCATCTTGTCCTCATCTGTAAAATGATCTTATTTTTAAATTCTAATAATGTTAGGGTTGTGGATTAGAGTAAGTCTATAAAATGTGCACACAGATGTCTATATAATCAATAAAAATTAAAGCATGTACCCATTTAGACAGCTAAGTAAATGTGTGTTTGTATTTGTTTGCTTTGGTGTGTGTGTATGTGTGTATAAAAGGAAAACAAGCCTCACAGCTAGCAGGTTTCTCTGTTCCATTTAAAGTGCAAAAAATGAGGATGTACGACGTGTGATAAGGGAGTGTGTGTGTTTTGAGGTCGAACGGCAGGCAGTTCTCCCCTCTCTGAGGAATTGGGTGGTAAAGGGCAGTTATAGGGGCTCTTGGGGCAGTTGGGGGCCCTTAAAGAAGGTTAAAGAGATTCCATTGAATTTAACTGCCCCTTTGCTACATGCTGAGATTTACCCCCCCCTACACACACACACACACACACACACACACACACACCTTTCCCCACACATTTTCTCATACCTATCTCATTTACACTCCGAGACGTAAATACAATCCCTCCCACCGTGTGCACACACACAGCCCTGGAATAGCAAGCCACCCAGGGGTCTCCCTCCCTTGGTCTGGGGTATTAAGAGAAAACCCAACAGCGGGCCCCAAGCCCAGAACCGGAGAAAGTGGCAGCCGGGCCGATCTGGATCCAGGATGGTCCAGGGAGATTTTCCAAGCATATCAGGAGCTTTTTGTATTGTGGGTGTCCAGGGAGAGCTCATTACGCTGGGTGTGGGTTCGCAGAACCTCCTTCACCTCTTGGAAATAGAGAGAAGCAGCGATACTGGACCTCAGGGAAGTCATTACAGAAAGAGAGGCTGAGACAGGAGAAAAGAACAAGGTAAAACATAGAAAGAGGTGGGTATGAAGTCTTAGAAATAGAACCAATGAAGTTTGCAGTTTTGTGCGTGCAGGGAGATGTCTGTGTGCATCGTTTCTTCAGCTTCTTGGCATTTTTCCCACTTTTATTTCTAGCAACTGTAAAGCAAAGATAGTAAATAATGTGGCAAGGAAGAGGGCAAGATCGTAAATGATGCAAACTGGACTCAAACTTGCATCGTCCACACGCATCACTCAATGTGTCAACATGTTTGCTAACTGCTGTAATACTAGCGGTTGACGGTTAGCGTTTTTAACAACTGATAAACATACTGGTTTTGATAACTACAGAGAAATTGTTTAAGTATGTGAGAGAATTAAAGGAACTCATGACAACGGTCAATGGTGGTTTAGCTGTCAGTTACTGACCAATCAGAAGTTTTCCAGACAGATTTGTAATATAAATGAGAGATATGTAATATAAACTTTAGTAATACTGAGGCAAATTTAATTAACTGAACTTTAATTTTTTACATTATTCACAGAAAATTAACTTATAAATGCAAAAAAAAAAGTGCATTATAGTGCATCGACAAGTTTGAAAATGATTAAAATGGGAAATCCCAACTTTTGTCAGTTTTGCAGAACTGGTACGGCCAGTGCTCCAAAAATGAACCAATCAGGTCAGCAGTTCAAAGCCGCAGATACAAGAGCGGTTTGTCGTCATATCTGTCTATTGTTTACAGCTCACAGGAGTCTTGAGTGTCAGGGGGAGGGACGGATGGTTTGGCGTGCAGATGGTCCAGGCAAAGGGGGGGGGCTTGTGTCTGTGCGTGGGTGATGTGCAGGGACATATTTAGTATTTTATTGGTCTGTTTCAGAGGACCCAGCTGCTGGGTCATTCCCTACTGGCACACAGGGCGAGTGAAAGAAAAAGAGAGAGCCAGGGAAAGAAAATATGGAGTAAGAGAGGCATTAGTGTAGATGTGGATGTGAGGGGAGAGGATTTAAAGAGCAGACACGAGAAGAAAAGGGAAAAATCAGAGGTGGGATGAGAGGAAAGGAGAGACGAGAGAAAAAGAGGGATTGAAAGAGAGATAAGCAGCGAGCGAGTGAAATGTGTCCGCCGTGATCCATCAGCCCTGAAGCCACACTAATCACAGGTGGAATTCGGGGAGCTCTTTAAAACGCTGCCTCTCATTTCAAACCCTGCCCTCAGGCTCTCCATGTGCGTGTGTTTAGAAGTGTGTCAAAAATCTCTCCGCTTGCCCTATTTTATGTGTCTGTTTGCGTGTGAATTCCAGAGTGGTGTGTGTGTGTGAGAGAGTGTGTGTTTTAAAGAGAGGAGACGGGGATCTCACGAGACAGAGAATGTAGGTTTGTGTTTGCATGCGTTCTGTGTGTGTGTATGTGTGTGTGTGTGTGCACCTGTTTGTATATGTGTGTGTAAATCCCCTGGAGACAATATCTGGCTCAAAAAGCTCCAGTGATCACAGATTGCGCCGTTACCCTGCATGTGTGTGTGAGTGAGCAGAAAAGATGGAGCTCAAAACAGAGAGGTGTGTGAGAGAGTGTGTGTGTGTGTGTGTGTGTGTGGGAGAGAGAGAGGGCAGAGCGTCTTTGTGTCTCTACCTATCCCATCATCCCGTTCAGCTCAGCAGAGGTGACACCAAGGTGAGCGTGAGCGCTCCCTCTCTTTCTTCACCAAACCAGCACTGCCTCTTGCTCTCCCTTCATCTCTTCCTCCTCCCCTTCACTCCTTCTCTCTCTCTCTCTCTCTCTCTCTCTCGCTGTGCCTCTCTGCACGGCTCAGTGGCAGATGGAGGCTGTGTCAGCAGGGAGAAATGGCCATTCACGCACTCCTTCTCTCACTCTCTCTCTCTCTCTCTCTCTCTCTCTCTCTCTCTTTTTCTGTCTGTCCCTCCATATCTCTGTTGGAATATTAAAAAAAACTGCCAAGATCATTTTAAAACTGCCTGTATTTGTCTGTCTGTGTGTCAGGCTACAGAAATACTGATACTTTGGCCGTTGCTGATAATTATTTAATGTTGGCACTTGTTGGTGCTTGTCTTGTGCTCCTTATAACAAGCTACAATCAGGCAACATTATAATAGTTTATTAAACTATCTTATATTATCTGTTTTCTGTATCAGCTTTATCAGACCAATATTACCAAACCTCCACACCTTCATATATTCTGTGTATTCATTCATGCTGTTTGTCTTTTATCATAAATTTATCCTTGTGTTGGTTGACGGTTTTTGGTTTAGCAAACACGAGTAGATATTGTCATCTTTCTCAATTACATCAGTGCGCTTACGGTTCATAAGTGTTGTACCTGCATCTCACAGGTGTGTGTGTGTGTGTGTGTGTTGCACAGGTCAAAGAACTGGAAATGTGCGATCATCATTTTGTGTTAATACAGCTATTAAAACTCAAGGTGAGTGTGAGATAGAAAGGTCGTGAAAAGAGGAGGAGATAGAGAGAAACGAGACGGCAGCAGGAACAAACGATGCACAGAGCGGGTGACAGCGCAAGCTGCTTTAATATGTATGTATTGCAGGTTGATGGTTGATTTCATTAGCAAATCTCATTGTTATGCATGGATTGTTCTCCTGCAGCAAAATGAATATTGCATCCGCGCCGCCCGTAGGTTTGGACAAAAACGTTTGGATTTTTAACAGCAGCCTTAAGGAAAAACAAACCATTTTTATGAGTTTTTTTCCCTGTTTCTGTTCAGATTCGGTTAATGGCAATTAAAAGCATTTAGTGTGTTGTCATTCACTATAGATGGGGCCTTGGGTGGAGAAAGAGGGTTTAATGTGTTTGCCTCTGGTTTTGTGTCTGAGACATGCTTAATTGTAACCAAATGCCGGTCTTTGTCTTGATTTGTGTGTGTCAATGTGTTGTTGCTTGTTCAGCCTGGTGTTTCTATAGAGAGTGTGTGTTGATTTATGGTGGAGTG
This sequence comes from Yasuhikotakia modesta, assembly GCA_036877545.1. Taxonomy (NCBI): domain Eukaryota; kingdom Metazoa; phylum Chordata; class Actinopteri; order Cypriniformes; family Botiidae; genus Yasuhikotakia; species Yasuhikotakia modesta. The sequence goes on along the minus strand of JBAJNP010000066.1, from coordinate 149,063 downwards.
TGTATAATAAGAAGTTGATGTTAATGCTTGTAAATGTGTGTGTGTGTGTTGTATTAATGTGTATAGTGTGTATAGCCAATCTCAGGTTGTATAACAGGACTTCTAGCTCTGCTCGGTCTCTGGTGAATATAGAGATCTGGGTGTGTGTGTGTGTGTCTGTGTGTGTCTCAGAGGTATTAATAGCCAACCAGGCACAGGAAAAAAAAAGACTCATGTTTTTCCATCTGTTTTCACAGGAAACAGTCAGGACGGATTATCTCTTGCACACACACACACACACACACACACACACACTCTTTCACTTTTTCTCTTTCTTTCTCTGGGCTAATGATTTGATGGCTATTGCAGCTCATCTCTGTTATACTGTGTGGATTATGGAATAATTTGAAATATGAACGTTACACTTTCCATACGGATATTACTCTGTCATATCCATCAGAGATCGGAGAGATCCAAGGAGAAATAAAATCTTTTTTCCTCCCCCGTTTGTTATGGATCAAAATGAAGCTGATCGAATTGATGGTGCTTTAGAGTTTGACGATAAAAGCACATAACACACACACACACACACACAAAACCAGCGTGTTATTTGCTTTCAGGCAAAACACACATTTTTGTTTGAGAAATAAGAGCGCTCAGACTCTCGGCTGCTCTGACTAAAGGTTAGTCACACACTCGAACAAATTCACAGGTGGGAACAGACAAAACTGTGTGGAAATTGCAGCTGGCTCAATGGTTTCAGGAAGATACATTAAGCAAAGCCAAGCAGACACAAGCTAAATGTGGAGACACAATCTCACACAAATGTACAGTCACATTAGGGTTCAAAAGTCTAAACCCACCTGTGAATTTGTTTATATTTTGAATAATACTTTTATATTTCAAATTGTATTATTAACAATTTAACTGAGACACTGAATTGCAAATTGACACAAATGTATCCAGGAGTATCTGGTATGTTCCCTTTGCTTTAGTGACAGCATGCACTGGAGTTGGCATGAATTCTACAAGTTTGTGCAAAACCTCATGATCCATGTTGCCACAGCATGATTTGAGAACGTTCCAAAGAGGCTCTTGTGGTCGTCTGTCAAAGCGAGAAATCTGACCTTTCATACAAAGGAGTGGTCAATGTTACAAACCCCCCAGTTTATTTTATTTAATTTATTTTAATTAGCATTTTTCTTTTTATTTTGCTTCTGTTTTTTAAGCTCAAACTTTATTATAGGGTTAAAAAAAAGCAAGCCTGAGATTTGGTCTGACTGTCCTGCACAGCTACAGACAGTCACATTGGGCTGTTGATATCTTTTGCAGGAGAGGCGCAGATTGCATCCAGCCATCTGCTATTGAAAGAGCACATGCTAGAGTGTCTGTCAGTGCATGTGTTTTAGCGCTGAGGAGAGAGAGAGCGAGAGAGACTGTCAGATGCAGCCACAAACTGAAACACTTTTCTTTTATTAAAGTAGTGCAGAGAGTTTAGAGTCTGAGTGTGTTGTTTAAAAGTGATTGCCTGTTGCTTCATAAGGCTGAAGTACCGTGTGTGTCTGTGTGTGTGTCCAGGCAACAGACCGTTCCATCATTGTGTGTGTGTGTGTGTGTAAATACACACATATTCTCACTTTTCTCACTGATTTTGCAGCATTGTAACAGCACAGGAAGTGCAGAATCGACCTGCGGTCACAAGTGAAAGTTCCACAACTGTGTGTGTGTGTGTGTTTAGCTATACTTTGGGGAAAAACAGTCAACAGAAGTTGGCTAAATGTGACAAACGCAGCATGTGGGGACATTGTGAACATTCTGTACTGTGTCGCTGTATTAACCAGTGGCACTAACAATGACACAATCCTGGGCTTGATTTTTAGGGACACACAAGCTAAAGAAAATGTAGTCTATACTCTGAATGCAGTGTAAGTGTAATGAATTAAATTAAAATAAAGAATAATTTGTGCAAAATGCATGTATCCCTGAAATATATTTTTAATACCGTTTTAACACATCTATGTGTGAACGTATTTCAAATCAGTCATTCTGTGTCAAAAGTACAAAGACTAAACACTCTGTCACAATCAAAGCAGTATACATGAACATCTTTGTAAGTGTGCGTGTGTGTGTGTGTGTGTGTGTGTGTGTGTGAGAGAGAGAGAGATTGTCTTGTGTCGTGTTCTCTGATAATGTCTTGAAAGGATCAACATGAGCGTAATGTTTAAACAGAGAATATGTATATATACAGGTACATCAGACACGCAGCCGCTGTGTGTGTGTGTTTGACTGTGTGATGGGGATCTGACTCTGCCTGTCATTAAGACTCACACAGGTGATTTAGGAGACCATTAAGGACTTAAATCATCAGCTAATTTTACCACTACAGTTTATTACATTCATTAAACTACATCAAGATGATTCAATCAAATGCATCATACAGGACCGTGTTGGAAGATGAGTGTGTGCCTGTGTGTGTGTTTGTCTCCCCTGCAGCCGCTGTGGTTTGGCATGAGGGTATCAGGTAATATTACACTCTAAACAAACAACGACTTGCGCTCTTCCTCTGATCTGATCGTCTGTAATGGCAGACACACTTGCAGCTCTCAAAGATGGCCGCCTCCACAAGGATGACAGTGCGTTTGTTGTTCTCGCTCTGAGGAGATTGGAATGTCAGGATACGTGAGCCGGGCGAGAGAGAGAGAGAGACGGCTGTGTTTTCTCTCTCTGTATCTCTGCAGGCTGTCTTCCTGGTTGTGAGTGAGGCGTGAAGGATGTGTGCTGCCCCTCCCCTCCTCTCTTTCCTCCCACCCCCCTCTCGCCTGATTGGCTGAGAGGACAGAAATGGAAACATTATTCGATTCCGTCTCCTCAGGGGTCAGCGACCTCTCTGAACGCTCTAAAGACTGAGCTCAGCATTTGGCTGTGGGACGGCTCAATGTTAATGAATGTTTAAAGAATAGCTAAAAAGCTCAGAGAGAGAGAGAGAGAGAAGAAACAGAAGAGTCCATGTTAAGTAAAGTCAGATGAACCCTGGCTGTGTTTGAAATGGAATACTAGCCTACAGCTTGTGAATACTGCAGTGTGCACTGTGTACTGCCTGCTGTGTTTGTAAATAATATGTATGAAGCATAAAGCTGCATGTAACGACAAACATTTGAAACGGCATCAAATGGTTACGAGCCCGGCATACAATTTAATCTTTATTTAATATAGTTCAAGTGTAAAATGTTTTATCAGTTATATAAATCACTAGTAACCCATTAATTTAGAAAAACTAAACTAAAAGTGAAGTAAAAGTATCCCACAATCCATTGTGCTTATCACAGTGTGCTCTGCTACATACCGCACATTATGACACATGCAAGTCCCTTATCAAAGTATTCCAAGTATACAGAAAATCTTTCATGCTATGCAGAGCATTTCCTGAGTGCTTTGTAGCAGTCATGTTAAGAAACGGTTGGTTTAAAAAAGAACGTTTCCTGGTTTAACCCCAAACAAGCTCTTACACGTATGTTGCGCTTTCTAAAAGGAGAATGAAAGCAAGTTCATCTCTAGTACAGAACAAAAACAGGAAAGCAGCAATCCTGCTGTGTGGCCATTTTACCCTTCAGCTCAGTTCTTAACCTCTGGTTGCTCCGGCGAGGTTGCGCCTGTAATTAGCAAACTGTAAGTCACTTTGAATAAAAAGTCTGTGCTAAATATCACAGTTTGGGGGGTTTCACGTGCCCTTCAGCTTCGCTTACATACATTGCAGCGATGTGCCATCGCGATTAAAAATCTGAGCAAGGTTGCAGGTTCGAGGCCAGCAAGGAGCAAGTGCTAGTTTATGATTGATAAATATGGTGCTGAGAAAGGCCTCATAAATAATGGATCAAACCGGCTGTTAAATGGCTACTTACTTGCATTGTGTCGTATGTTTAGCGTGTATGATTCCAAATGTGGCTGTTTGGGAGAGTTTTCTGGCTTGGTCAGGGTTTAACACTCTTTATAGCCTCACATCACTCAGGATTGATTCGGAGGGGGGTTTGTTTGCTCCAGGATTCGGTTAAGATTGGATTCATTCGTTCGGAAACAGATAAAACAGAACGACAGTAAGCGCTGGTGGTGTAGAGCACAGCAGAGAATGTGTTATTCCTGAAACTGAATTCTAAATGTCTCGCAGTCTCACCGAGAGCTGCTTATCAAAACTCTGTGTAGCTGGACACAATATAAGAATCGTTATTCCTTCATGTGCCGTGTGTGTGTGTGTATCACATGCGTTCATTCTCTCTTTCTGTCTCTTAAGCTTGAATTGGTGGCTGCGTCCACATCTGTGTGTGGCAGGTGTGAGGGACCTTGATTGGATGAAATGATCAGATCAGATGAGAGAGAAGCGATAGAGTTTATGGACGGAAGGATGGCGAGTAATGAGAGAAGAAACTCTATATTTCTTTTGATTTTCTGTCTGTTTCTGTTTTCTCACTTTCTGTGCTGCAGATAAAGCTTGGCGTAAAATTATTTTTGGATTATTTTGACCTTGCTCTGATTTTCCCTGCCGGTTTGTTTTTAGCAGTAAATGAGATTTGAGTGTATCATTGAAAGACAAGCGTTCTCAGAGCTGTGGCTTAGTGGTTTGCATACATTCAGATTCAGCTTGCAACATTTCCTGATCGCATTTATAGATTTTGGTCCCCCTTGGGAGTGTCAAACATATAGTACTTCTGTAGATGTTACCACGTTTTTACAGCTGATTATTTACATAATAATTAGGCCAAATTTAGTCAATATTTACTTAATTGAAAGATACTTGTTTACATGCTTGTTTAATTGAGAAATACTTGTTCACAAAGATTGCAAGCTTTTGGTACTGTAAAAATGTTTTTAATTCACTTTTTATGGAGTGCGTTTAATATGATAGATTCTGCTGTGGTGTGGAAATTGGTATTGAGCATCCAGGAATGTGATGTCACAATCCTGTGATGATTGGCAATTTATACAACATACAACAGTCGTATACAATATACAACAGCAAAGGCTAATATGCAACTGAACATACCCCTTGATTTTATTTTTTTACTATTTTTATTTTATCTTTTAAAATGGAAACAGTGATGCAGCCTTCAAGTATTACTCGATGAAATAACCGCTTGCTTTTCTCTACCTCAGAATTGCTGTTGTTAATATTATTGACATAATGGGTGTTTAGACCGCATTGTACGTTTAACCGTTCGTCTCTTCACTGAGAGTGATCACATATCTGCATTCAGGTGGTTAAAAGCAACGGCCTGTCAGTCAGATGTTCAGAGTTCTTGTGCTAACCGTACTAATGTTGCTGCAGACATTAATGTCATTATACTGTTAGTTTAATATCAAACTAAAATCATGGTTCTGGTAACCTTGGCCTCAGTACATCCATTTATTTCGTATTCTCTCTCAAAAAATGTTTTTTTTATGAATTATAATTATTAGTTTAAATTATTAATATTTTAAAAAGGAAACAGTTTTATAAAGCAGCTGTGGTTAATGACTCTGTAGAATTTGACAGACATGAATGTAGATTGAAGATTACAAATAAAGTGTCACTGCTTTAAAGCTTTATGATGAAACGCACACCATAAACTTCACCACTGAGTCACACAGCCCACAATTTGAGCAACAGCCCCCAGAGGACAACAGATTTCTCCCAGGAGAGAGACGATTGGTTGGAATTTCCCTCACATTTGTTCAGATGCACAAATCTTCAGTTATTAACGTTTGTGTGTTTGAGCAGGAACAGGTTTTGTCATCATCGCACGCTGTGGTTTTTAGTTCTTACAGGAGAACGAGGTGAATGCGGGCAGTGTGTTGTCAAAACGTGCATCCTGGATCGTATGTAGTTGTGTGTCTACGTAAATGTGTGTGTGTGTGTGTGTGTGTGTGTGTTGCTTTACCTCTGTATGTTATTGTTGGGGGCTGTGAGTCATTGGATGTTAATCATTTCCCACACGGGCAAAGTACACACACACACACACACACACAATCTCACAGACACAATCTCACACACACTCCGAGAAACAAACTGGCAGGATCAGCCGTGATTACTCACTGCTACAGAGGGCTAGTTTTATTAAGAGCGTGTTTACAGCCTGACTTTTAGTCATTAGTCTCTGCCTGTAAACACTTCAAAATCTCATAAACAAACAAAGAGTGATTGAATGACTGTAAATTGTGTTAAAGTAGAAAATCTTTTCAACAATAGGTTTGTAATTGGTCCAGGAGTATTTTTAGCTACCATTAAACAAATCAAACCGTGTTACGGTAATGCCGTTGTTTTTGTTTACGTTTTGCAAAGAATTTTGTTGGGGCCGAGAGCAGGTGCGAGGGAACCGTTGAGGGGGGCCTAACATCTTACTCCTCCTCGGCCCTGTGGGAGTTTCACACCAAAGAAGCTCCTGGTAATTAAAAGACAATTTTGTAAAATTGATTAGATTATGCTAATCAGGGGAGATAATATCGAGAGAAGTCTGAGAGTGTGTTAGTGTGTGGATGGGTGGGTGTGTGTGGGTTTGAGTGATTGTGAAGAGATGACAGTCCGGTCGCCATTTCAAACTCTTGAATCCAGTGCGTGTGTGTGTGTCTGAAGATCACGCTCGCCGCCATTTCACACAGCTCTGCTCTGCTGTCTGTGCCGCTCCTGAAATGTCAGAGCGATGTTCCCTGGACAAGGCATGCGGATATGACAGCTGGCTTCTCACCTGCTGTGTGTGTGCGCGTGTGCGCCCGTCTGCTCGCCGGGGTGCTTTTAACTGATTCCGTGTGTTGAAAGTGTTCCGCCGCTGATAGATTTCCTCTGTCCTGAATAAAAAATAACCAGAATCTGTGTCCAGGATAAATGGGTTGAGATGAAGCAGGTTTTGGGGCAGCAGGTCATTGTTACAGGCTGACAATGAGCCAGCCAATCAGATTCAAGCTCTGCCCTTCTGTTCCAAGGCAGGCTGGCTGTCAGCGACCTTTGACCCATTGGATAAGAAATGGGTGTTTTACTGCAGAGATCTTGATCAAAAAAGTATTCAAAGGACTCTCTGTAACACCAGAGTCGTTTTCCTCAAAGCTGTATATAAGTAAACAAATAAATAAATGAGTGTTCATCTCATTAGATGCACCATGGGTCTCCTTGTAGCTACACACACACACACACACACATTATGACTCATGCATGTTATCATCAGAGATGAGCAGTCCTGCCTATATTTGGCTGACAAAGTCACATAAACTTCACATAATTGGCTTTCTGTTGGGAAGGAACGAGCCGTGCGGAAGGCGCTCGGAGAGACGGAGAAAATACATAAAGCTAAATGAAGACTATCGCTTTAAATGAATGCCTAATTATGCCATTACGTTAACTAAAGAAAGAAGCTCTGTTCTAAAAAGAACAAGGAAAAACAAAGACGGCATTCTGGGTGGAAGGGAGAGGTGGATGGAAAAGTCTCAGTCTGGGAGGGAGAGATGGTGCCTGCGGGCTTTATTTAGCTGGGACAACAGAACGTAAGCTCATTACACACAAATATAGTGTGAGGCCGCTACATTAATATAATCTCTCTATCTCGCCTCATAGACTTTTTTAGCATGATCTATTCAGGTCATCATGTCTTTCTGTTTAGTGCTGGTTAGTGGAGCTGGACAGTACAGTAGGTGGCCACAGTGGCTCTGTACCAAATCCTAGTGAGTTGTCTCCATAGGGAGCTGCCTTCAGAGGTGTGCTGCATCTTAACTGTAATTGATCTTATTCACCAAGTCACAATTTTAAAGCACTGTATATACACAAACTTGAATAGCAATTGATTTCCATAGGAGGTTAATGTTAGAATGTTGCTAAGCTAAAAACACACAGTACTGAATTATGTATTAAAAACATATTGGGTAAAGTGGCATATTATGCAATTATAGAGAAGCAGCGAGTATTATTGCAGACAATGCAAAAATGCATTGTAACCTTTATGTAGGTCCTTAATTTAATGTAATGCCTCAAAATGCTGTATAGGTAGGTTGTGTACTAGACCTTGTGTGAGTGTGTGTGTGTGTTGAACTGGAATGTTTTTATCTTTACCTGACTTCACTCTTCCTGTTCCTCTCAAATCCTTAGAACATCTCTACAGAAAAAGCCACAGCAGCCTGTCTCATCTGCTCTCACTATGTGTATGTTCAAAACCACTGAAAACAGCACTTTTCGGTAATATAGGTACACAAATACACACGCTTTCAACACAAATGATACCTCAATCTGAACAAATTTTAGGGCAGAGTAACATGTATTCGTGCCCAAGAAGGCAACACAACAGTGTAATGTATGCAACATTTTTATGCTGATTGAAATATGTTTGTTGTTTATGTTGTGTGTGGCAGACTTGTTGCCTATGTAGACTAAATCTGTCCCTTACTAAGCTTCATTTGAGTTAGCATGCTGTCTTAGAAAAACAAAAGAGACAGAGACGATGAGACAGCTTGCTAGGTTTTAGAACCCACCCTAGTATTTTTGTTCATTCTGCCCCCTCTCACTCCTTTTTATTTTTTCTTTCCTGTCAGCTTCTCTCTCTTTCTTGTGAGGGTGGGAAGCTGATGCAAACGGGTGGGCTGTGGTGTAATCCAGGGCCTGGGAAGGTCTGCAGAGCAGACTCTCTACACGTCCCTTGGCCTTGAAGTCTCCCCCTCGCTCACTGCCGTCCACCCACCCTCCTGCCTGCCTGTAGTCCTTTGCAATGTCATCATTCCCTCATAAATCCTACCCGCATCTGTCCTGACCCCTGAAACTGACTCCGCCCACACATCGGTGATTGACAGCTCTCTGTAGGCCTGCGGAATCCAGTTAGTCCAAGCAGATTAGTTGTAACTAGTAGGCATCTGTGTGTTTCTATACATATGCACGAGATACCATGCAGTTTCTGTGGCTTAACCTACCTTTGTCTTAAAGATCAGGATCAAAAGTGCAACAGTAAAAACGTAATCCGATGCCTGTTTGTTGCCAGAGAGGCCGGTAATCGTAATCGCCTTGAAATACTGTTGCGGTTGTCGCCATGTGTTCATGCTGGCACTTGGAGAATTCTCTGGAAGGCTGCCGGTGCAGTAGAGGAAGAGATGGGCGGCAGTGAGGCGGTTTTGGGTGCTCAGATGCCGGCTGTTTTCAGACAAGTTTGTCTGAGGAGGTCACGGCTGAATAAGAGGATCATATGACAGGGGTGTGATGCACAGAGTGGGGCAGGAAACTTCAGTGTGCGTTTTAAGCTAAAATTAGGCAGACGGTTGACGGGTCCGGATTAAGCCTGGAGGCTAGAGAGAGAGAATGAAAGCGGAGCGAGAGAGACAGGGTGAGAACAAGAACAAGAGACAACTAGGGTTTAAAACAAAACATGCTTGAGCCGGTTCTTATCTGCATGTCTTTGTTTCTTTTTTATGTTTATAGTGGATGTGCTATAATTAGCACACAGTTGGTAAAACCCTTTTAGAAAAGTTGTTTTTAAATTAATCTCTTTTAAGAAACTACTATTGCCATAAACATTCAGGTGAATTCTGAAACAAAATCTGAAAAATTATAAGTAAATTCTATAAGGAAAAAATTTAGAAGACCTGTTTTTAGGTCACTCTTAAAATGTGAGCAAATTCTTGACACTGACCATATTAACTGTTTGTAAAAGGTCAGATTTAAAGCTCTCTTCCCCCTCTCTCTCTCACTCTCTCTCTCTCTCTCTCTCTCTCTCTCACTCTCTCTCCTTTAGCTGAAAATGAATCTCTAATTTCACAGTTATCATCATAACCTCATAATGAATAATGCAGAGTTATTCAAAGAACCAATCTATAACTTATTAATTGCTGCCTTTTTCCATACTCTCTCTCTACCAATCGCTCTCACTCTCTCTCTCTCTGCTTCTCACACACGTCTATTTGAAATGTCACTTCCATCACCCTTTCCATGTAGAAATATGATGACTCTTGTGTTATTGCACTGACACGCTGATTTTACTCTCTTTTGAATGTTTAAATCATCCCTAGAGCTAGACACTGTCAGACGCGTTACGGCGTCAACAGCGCGGGTGTTGTGGAACTGCAAGACTGTCTAGCCAATCAGGATTGTTTTTGTAGCTGATGGTTTTTTGCAGTGATCAATAGAAGGTATTTCTGCTGTGTCTCTCCGAAACAGGAGATGGATTTTCTCATCAGCTTTATGCTTCTGTCAATGTAAACACACACACAAGCAGAAGATGAGAAGAAGGGGGGCAGGATATGTGTTCCTCTTTTGTGGCGCAGTAAATCATATTTATGATGGTAATACAGGTATAGATCAGTGTGTTGATGGAGAGAAGAATGGAAGTGATGAAACTGTATGTAGTGTAATTATGTTTCTGTCTGTTGTGTGTTGTAATGCGTGTGTGTGTATAAATGCCATTTGCATGACTTTGTGTGTCTGTCTTCAGCCGCTGTAAATAATACTGGATGAAGCGTGTAACATCCTGTGTGTGTGTGTGTGTGTGTGTGTGTGTGTGAGGGAGAGAGAGAGAAAGGACATATACTTTCGCATGTATGCATTTGTGTGTATTTTGCAGAAAGTGTTTGTGTGGACTTTAATGGAGATGGCATAGAGGCATTGAACATGTCTCACACACACACAGATCTTTCAGTAATGGAGTGTCTAAATATATCCAGTTTTTGCCGGATCTTCTGCCTCCGGAGTGAATAAGAAATGGGCTTCGGTAAAGGACAGAATATCTCTCTCTCTTTTACACACACTCACGCTTTAAGCTTGTCTGCACTGCAAGCGATGTGACGCGACAAAACTAGATCAGTAGTTTTCACAAAAACTGGAGCGATCCAGTTTTGTCATATCGCATTGCCTGCTGTCGGTGTAGACAGGGTGCAAACTTTATTCAAGCTAAAAACAGGCTCTCTCTCTCACACACACACACACACCAAACATCTAATGATCCTCATTGGTCCCGCTGGGGTCTTATGGAGGTCAGAGAATGGCAGTGGATCCGGTGGGAAACAACACTTCTCTGAATGGACCAATCAGCTTGCACGTCCAATTGATGAGCAGTGTGCTGATAATCTTGGTATCATGTTTTGTAACAGAGGTCATGTGCTCATGAAGGAAACAGGCTTGTTTGACTTGTTGTGGTCTGTAAGTGTTTTAAAAGTAAAGTGCTGTGGGTAGTTCTAAACTGAGGTGGCTGTCACATTTTAATTAATCTATTAAAGTAGAAGAGTGAGAATAGGAAACGATGGGTTGAGGAGGTTAAATAAAAACGAATTTGAAGTTTATATCACTGCAAAATAACTAATAATGTAATGTTTAGGTTAAAGGCTTGTTTTCAGCATCTCTAATCAAAGTATTGACTCATTGAGCACTACAGGATAAAGGAATTGTTGCGAGCCAGATTCACTCTTGTATATACCACATGAGCAGCAAAACTCAATGTGTCAGAGCAGCTACATGTTTACAGCTCTTGTTAATCTGAAAAAGATATGTTAGTTCCTCATGAGTTTGAAAGAAGGAAACAGGAAAAACTTCTGTAATAGATCACTGTGTGTGTGTGTGTGTCTGTCTCTGTATGTGTGTGTGCGTTAGAGATTTTTCTGGGATTTATTGTTCCATGTAAGGCTGCTGACTGCTTCATACACACTTCAGTTACTCAACGTGGGTGTGACTAGCAGCTTCTGTTGTGTGTGTGTGTGTGTGTGTGTGTGTCAGCGCCAGCCGGGCTAAAGGAATGTGTGTGTGATGCTCTCCAGTTGAATTTAAGTGCAGAGATCATGAGATCAGGACAAAAACATTCACATGCCTCATCCATCCGCCATTTCACACCAGAAGACAGACAGCGTTGCTCACAGAAAGAGGTTAAAAATTAATCCAAAAATAATTCTCCCTTTAACACCCACAGATGCACTCATTAACTTTGAGTTGAGCTGTGTACAGGATGTGCCCATGTAGGGCAGAGAGACGGATTTGTGTGTGTGTGTGTCTATCAGGTCTCACTTTGCATTGTTTGTATGTCATTGTTCGGGCAGACGATCCGCTCAGTATATCTGCTGATCTGTGTTGCTGTGGAAGCGGATCTGGTAACTCCTCACTGGACCACAGAACAGCTCATGGACGATAGGCCGAAGTATCCCAGCATGCATCTTTCCACCATCTGTCACAGCCCTTTGTTTGGGTGTGGGTTGAGCTGCTGGTCTCTGGTTACTCATAACACACACAGACACACACACATTCTGGCTTTAAATCACATTCTCGACGAGGTTTTCTGTGGATTTAGGTGTTTGGTGTAGTACAAGCGTGGCGTTTGTCACGGTGGAAAGGTGTATTGACGTGATCAATGGTTTCTGTCTATTTGCGTTAGGATGAAGTGGACGCTTTGGCTCCCAGAATTTCCGCTTTTGCTCGAACAGACACGCCTGCACGAAGTTGCGTAGAAACTGGCAGCTTTTAGCCCAAGCAAATCAATTTTATCAGTTCGACCCTGCCACCCTGTTGTACTTAAAAAGCTCTAGATTATTCATCCGCGTGGCAGGGAGACACACACACACACACACACACACACATAGAATCTAATACCTTCTCACTCACAGCTGAGACAGCTCAAGGAAGAAAGGTGAATTCCACACCTCTTTGTAAAGGTCACCGCCCACATATCATTTCTCTTTACCGTCTTCGGTTCAGAGAGAGTGTTCTATACACACTGGTACACAAGCTCTCTCCTTCTTTCTCTCTCTGCATCCTGGGATGCTGAGGATGATGTGACTGCCAGTGTCACCAAGCAACCGTGTCTTGCGACAGGCGAAGCCATCTCACGCTTCAGGAAAACTGCTCCAGCCAATAGTGTTGCAGCGCCGCAGCCAATCAATGAGTCAGGAGGGCCGATGGAGATGGATGTATTTGGACACTCGTTAACTAGAATCTCACACCCGCTACTTATCCGTTTAGCCATGCGCGCTTGCATGCACAGCAAATGGCATAAATTCTGCATCTTGATGCAGGTGTCCTGTGTACCTGCCTCGTGCCAGTTGTAGGAACGAGTGTGTTGGCTGCTGCAGCCTGATAATGCAGGGAATTAGCAGTGATATGAGGTCAAAGGTCACTGTTCCCCGCCGCAGGTCATCAGTAAGGTGGCAGGCCTTCTGGAGCATCAGTGGGTGAGTGCGGAGTGTGTGCTGGTTAAAGAAAATGGAGTCTTTGTGTCGGTGCGGTTGCTGGCGCGCTCTGATTAGCACTGATCCATGCTGACGACTCTGTTGGCAGATTAGCGTGGCTAGCATTGGCCATCTGTTATCACGGGCCATAACAAGTGAGAAGTGTGGGTCACACAGCAAAAAAAAACTCACACAAGTTCTATGTTCACTCTGTACTGACTTCCATTGTTTATAAAATGAGTCCTTTATAATAAGCTAATTATAATTTTATTTACTAAACATAAACTTTACACAAACCTTTTGGCATGTTTACATTTGTTTAGTATGTTAGTTTGTTTAATAATCCATGGAGGTTGTGTGCTGGTGTGCACAATTGAGTTTTTTGTCCTGCACAATGAAGTCAAATCCTCACCTTTGACACATTCTGAATAAAACTCAACACAACCTTATTCCCTGTCTCTCCCTTTAAATGTAGAATTTTATGCACACGCTCAAATGCACACGCGTACAGTTACTTGCACACTCTCCCAAACACAGCAACCTCAGCAGTATATTTCACTGCCTCAGGAGTGTATGATTGATTTTCAGGTTAAATTAAATAACACACAGCTTTATGTAGTGTCTCTCTCTCCACGTTCACAAGAATCGAGTTCGCATTTCTCCCGGCCAACGGAAGATCCGGAGGAGTCGTCCATATTGCACAGGATAAACATATCCCACAAAGCACTGGGATCATGATTAACATATGATTCACTCATTCGCAGGATCTGAGACCTGCTGTTTTTCCAACCATCTCATTGGCCGCGTGCACCAAGTCAAATTAATTACGCAGCACATGGAGATTACGATGCCTGCCTTCCAGTGACACAGTGGAAGATGGCTAATTAGCTATAAAATCAGACTAATTCTGATGCTAAAGCTGTTTTAATTTCTGATAATTAAGTCAGGATTGGATCCTTAAATACCCAAGCATACCATTATTGTGGTAATCACGGTTGTTGTTATGAATTATTTTGAGGCCCTTGTCTGTTAGCGTTGTTGTTTAAGGTAATCAGTAGCTGGAAAGAGGCAGACAATGTAATTCTCTCTCTCTCTCTCTCTCTCTCTCTCTCTCTCTC